>JABASF010000103.1:0-69415 GCA_019776145.1 Harlomillsia oculata | reverse complement strand
AAAGATGGGTTTCCGTCGCCGTTTTCCTAAGGCTTCCATTTCGTCTATGTATGTCTCCTGGAATCTTTTAGATTATTCATTAACTTTTTATTAGCTTTGCTACTTCGTTGCGTTTGCGTTAGTTGTCTCTTGTTCCGGTGTCTCTTGAGCCGTTGAGCCAACATGTAATTGATAGTTTACGCAACCACGATGAACGATGGATGTTTCAGCAAACAGTAATAATTCATTTGCTTCTAAACTCAATACAGGTGATTGAACCGGGCTTTTATTCTTATCTTATTAACGAGGTGAAAGCCTTATACACTATTGGACTTGTGGGCGGGTCTGACCTGGGAAAAATTTTGGAGCAACTTGGAGGAAATAAAGGCAAGGCAGTCAGCTTACTATATGGTTTATAAATATGTAATGCGATTCGATACACGAATTGCCCTTCTGTAGACGTTGTTGAGTTGTCGAGCCGACTTTATTGGTTCTTCCACTTGAAATAAATGCTATATAAAGAAGAATAGAATTATGATTGCATTTCCGTTTTAACTAATATAACTTATAACAATATTATAAGATTGAGCTACAGTAGTTGTACTGCACTGGGGATCCAATCTTTGAATGTTTAATGATAAATGGTATTTTAATTATTTTGTTAATTTTTGAATATTTTGCTTGCTAATACTTTCAGCCCTTCAAGACTTTGATTTCATTTTCGCTGAAAATGGAATCACAGCGTATCATGATGGAAATGTTATTGGGAGCGAATCCATCCAAGACACTATTGGAGAAGAGAATTTACAGAAGTTTATTAATTTCTCATTGGAGTACATGTCCAAGTTGACTTTGCCTTTCAAGCGTGGAACGTTTATTGAATTTCGAAGTGGAATGGTCAATCTTTGTCCGGTGGGGCGATCCTGCAGTCAGAGTGAACGAGAGCAATTTGCTGCATATGATGAGGTGATTATTACGGATTTAGCATTTGACTTGTTGAATTATATCATTTGCATATTTTACCATGCAAATGAAAGCATTAGCTTTGAAAGCAAATTATCCTCACCGTATTTATCACATGGCATGCGTAAATTAAAGGTTTTAATGCTAATTATAACTTCATTTGATATTTCTGTAGAAACATGGCATCCGGAAAAAATTTGTACGGGCCTTGCAAGAAAAGTTTCCATCTTTGGGTTTATCATTTTCCATTGGTGGTCAAATCAGTATTGACGTATTTCCTAATGGTTGGGACAAAACCTATTGTCTTAAATTCTTGGATGGTTTTCCAATTGTCCATTTCTACGGCGACAAAACTAATCCGGGTGAAAACGACTATGAAATCTACGAACACTCTAAAACCGTTGGACACAAAGTCACTGGACCTCAAGATACTATTGAACAATTAAAAAAGTTAATGATGCTGTAAATTATATTCATGAATCAATAAACGGTGCGGAAATGTTATAATTAACAATTATTTGCTATATTGAAACATCAGACAATGCTTTTAAATTATTGTAAATGCATTAGTTATCAGTTATCATGGTAATCAACTTTGTCTCTGCATTATTGCATACATCTATAATTTTAGTAATTTCAACGTCATTGCAGTTTTCTCGGTTGCCGTGGTTAAGGTAACAGATTGTTTGGTATGACAGAAGTTTTGTTTTGGCAGAAGTAGTTCAGTCGTTCCAGAAGCGACTTCAAAACATTATTCTCGTAGTTCGTGTATAGTTGGGAGATCAATCGTTTTCACTGCAGGAGTAAAATTGTGTGAAATGCGTCAGAAGTGATTGGACTTCATACTGACTGCGTCAGAATTGACACGCATCACGCACTTCAGCAGGGCGCCCCAGTATCAACCGTGAAGTTATTTGATAACTGCTACGACATCCAACCAGGTATGTTACCGAAAATTCTGTACTATTAGTCACTTACAGACTAGACTTTGTAGTTTGCAATATATTACTAGGACAGTGCATTTGTCCATGGACGGTGAAACGAGGTTATACCTTATATGAACTTCATGTCAAAGTTGGTGATAGGTACGATACGAAAGCTCATGCAAAGTTTTCCTTGACTTTTCTTTTGGCAGTTTCATTCCTAATTCGGTTCGAAAGGAAGCAAAAAGCAATATGCCTGGAAGTGGTGGGCAGAAGTTGACACCTTGGCAGTACATGCGAGGATATGAGACGCAATTGGCGAAGATTGAGAACAACTGGAGAATTCTTCATCGAAAGGTATAAACGTACAATTTTTCAGAAAGTTTCCAACGAACGTTGACTTTAAATGAAATACTAATGTTCAATTTTCCAACTGTAGAAGGAACGCGATTCTTCGGATGGTGGTGCTTGCATGTGTCCAGTAGTGAGCTACTACAATAATGGAAAGACCAACGCTTGCTGCAAAGATTCCTACGATTACAACTTTTCCTATTGTGCCGGATACGACCAATCTCTCCATCGGGACGATCGAAAGCATCAGCATCACTACATGCACATTGATTTGGAGGTATGAAATGTACCCATTTGTGGGTTTTTTGGATTCGAAAGTTGATTTTCGTAATTAAGTTGTCAATAAATTACATCCGTCGGCTTTAATTGATGGTTCTAATTTCAGGAAGAGTATCCTTGCCGAGCAGTGCCCTTGTTGACGAACTCCAAGTATGGACACCGCCCTTCTATTGACCCCATGAAACCTATTGCTCAGAAGAAAGTTCTGCACACATTCTACCGAAACAACGGACTTGCACATTGTCTGGATGCGAACAAGTCCCAACCAATGAAGTTGAATCCTGCATGGGCTTTCCGATACAACGCTCAATTCGGATACACCTACAGACCACCTACCAACTAGAGGAAAAATGCTTTAAACAGAACAATGTACATTCAGAATCTACAAGTATTCCCCGATATTCTCATTCTCATGTATGCACGTCATGATGTCACATTAGGTGTTAAACTACTCTATATATCACCTTAATCCTGTAACCTACATTCACGAGCAGTAACATTTATTTGTCCGGGGCATTCAAAATTTATTGTACTAATAAATATATGACAGTGCACGCAAAGGAAGCGACATTTCTATTCAACATTTCACATGAATAGTACATGTCGAAGGTAACGTGACTTTAGCATGCGACTGCAATTTGCATCACACATCTGCTATCGTTAAAATTTCTGCGTAGTTCACAGAATAAATAGTAATGCTAAGTGATTTTCATCGTCATAAATGTCATTTATTAATGAAAGCGTTTGATATATAGTTTCGCATACTTAATTAGGTACAGTTGGATGTCGGACGTATTCTTATACATAAAAAACTAAGCAGGCCGTAATCATAATATGGTCATAATTGTGTTTCTTAGTTTCATGCCAAATAGTTTCATCTACTAATGAAAACTATATTTAATTACATTGCATAGTATGATACAATTAAGTAGATATCAACCTCGTTCGTGATGATGAAGCTCGTGAAGACAGTCTTAAACACTTGGGGCATGACTCCCGTTTTGCAAAGCAAATGTTGTGGAACACTGCATGGCATGAAGGACACTGGTGAATGGCACTATCGAATGGAAAAATTACTTGAATGTTTTCACATATTTCACAGATAAATCCCTTTCCTCGACAAGCCTGTGAAATCAAATGCAAACCCAAGTGAAATGAAACATTCAACATTACTTTTTGAACATTTAATTTTTGAAGAATGTCTTACCTGACACTGCTGCTTTATATGCTTTAAGAAAGTAGCATGCACTTTTTCGACGAACTTTATTAGAGTTCCGTTGTGAACGTCAATCAAGTCTTGCAACGAGTACATGTAGGAATTTTCAACAAAGTGCTGTCTTTCTTCAAGTCGACGGAGCATTTTCTGTCTAGTCGCTTCTCGACAAGTCCTTAGGTAATCTTTCATCAAAATTATTTCTTGTCGTAGGCCCTAAAAATCATTCGGGAGATAACAAACATAAGACAATACAGTTAACTTGTAGCAAAGAGAACTCAAAACTTGTGTTAACGTTTTAATATTTTACCTTAACGACGTTAAGTTCTTTCACGAATCCAAACAATTTACAGTTTATGACTTCTACGTGAATGTTTGGTCGCCGAGCCATGAGCATAAGAAATTGACGTGATGCTTCAGAAACCCGTCTTTCCTCAAAATCCCAATTACGAAGTATTCTTGCTGGAATTATCATAGTCATGTTTTTGTGACAAATAGGACAATAATATAGACCGTCGTAATCACATTTCCTTGGTTCTACCCATCCACTTCCTAAGCGTGCAAAAATTGCATAAACAGAAATTTATTAGGATTTCGACCTTCATATAATCGACAACTACCAGAAACTGATTGCAATACTAATTTATACTTACTCATTGTGAAATGAGATTTGCATTCCACGCATTTGTAGTTTTGTGACGGTAACCCAGCTTCTGGACATATATCATGGATGTACAAAGTTGCATTGCTCACTTTATGAAACTGACATTTTCTCACAATCTGACTCACACATTTCGTGTGACACTGGTAACTGCAACCTGTACAGTGTACAAAATCATTGGTCATATATCATATTACCACTACCAAAATTTTCGATACGATGCAAATCTTTAACTACATAACCCTAAGAAGACAAAAACGAAACATACCTTTACAAGCATACCAACTCTGAATAATTGTCCAAATAATTCCTCCACATCTGTCACAATATTTGATAGAGCGATGCAAAGGTTGCTTCTGAATAATAAACTGATGATCATTAACAAGTCTGAAATCGTCAGTTGATCCACCCAGCTCGATTTGAACATCTCGAACAGCTTGCAATTTCAATCGTAGTTCTATGAGACGTTTCACCAATTTTTTCCTTTCTTCAGAAATTCCTTCTGTCTCCAAAACCAAAATTTTAACATGGTCAATTGCTGCTTCCAAATCATCTTCCGTTGTTAGTGATTCGTCATCCTGCGGAAAACAAAATAAATTAAATCCCACACTCAGAAACTCTTGCAGCCCACTTGCACACAATTAAATCAAATAATTTGGAAATAGGTACGAATCCCATTTCAATTTTCTTGTAAAATTCAAAGCACTTACAACAGGAGGAGAAAAATAATTTTCGTCCATATCTGCTGTTGTCGTAATTGATAGGTCATTACTTTTTCCATCTTCCGATGACCACAATAAACTGTCGCGATCTCCTTCGACACGTTCTTTTTCGTTCATCGTTCTTACTTTTTAAAATCGGCTTCAAAAAAATATAAAGGAAAAGTCGAACAAAAAATAGGAGGATTCAACTGATTCGAAATCACAAACTTATGAAAAATAATATATTTAAAAGGGACAAAGAAAACTGAAACGATGTATCACAAAGGTAAGACAAGCAATTTTGCTTGTTTTTGCGAACCGTACAAAATTCACAGAATCACAGATGATGAGAGGACATACATACAGATGCGAAAATGTTTGAAGCTTGTCCGCCCAAATCCCAAAAAGCGTCGTTCCGTTCTGTCGGCGTCTCATTTTATGCATTTTCCTTGGTTCGTTTGGGTTTGGGTTCTTGGGTTCATTCAACGTATCAAAATCAGCAATACTAAAAGGTTGAGGTCTAAGGTTTTATGATAATGATAACTGACCATTAAACTTTCACGAATTTATAGACTTTTTATCATAATTCATTCAATTCTAACATTGATTAAATGGGAAAAACAAGCTGATTGATGTAAATGCGTTGTTGAACTCTGTAAAATTGCAGTTATCCATCGTATAGTTATGACTATGACTGTAAAATGCACATTTTCTTAGGAATGAACCGAATGCATGCCATGAAAACTGGAATCGTTGCAATAAAAATGAAATGTATAGTTGTTTTCATACAATACATTGTTTGTGTTTATTGTTTCATCTTCCAAAATGTCTCACACACATATCCCAACACAGACTAATAAATTGAGCTGTATGGCTTTTTTTACTACAAATCTCTAACATGAAAGATGAGGCCGTGTCCTTTCCTAAAACACCACGATAAGGACAAAGGCATTGGCTTATATATTATATTCTTCTTGATAATATATAGTTGTAGTGTTTTTTAACAATTACTAGTATATTAACATAGGAATAATTAAAGTAAGAATAATTAAAGAATGACAGTAACAACCATAACAGGAATAATCCATCATTATATTACTATAAATAGTGTATCATAAAGTCATAACTTTTTGTTCTACCATTTTTGTTATGTATTATTGTTATATAATGTATTCTTTGCTTTTCAGATTCAGTATTTAAGACTGTAAGCTTAGTAACAGAAGTTAATGCAATCAGAACCCAATTGTAATACAGAATTATATAAGAGTGTACATATAGAAATTATAATTAAAACAATACAAGTCCAATTACCGTGTCAGTTGTTCATTTGTTTTGTGTAGTGGAACTTTACATTGTAAATTAATGAATCCTTTTTGATGTTGTGAATTTTTACTGTAATCCTCCAGCTACACAGTTTCAATGGCGTTATATTCAAGGGTCACATGAATGACTATAGTATATAAGATGTCATCATCACCTTTGTTTGCTTTGATCTGCATTAATCTAATTTGTATGACTATTTATTTATTATAGTTATTAATATACTTAGGCATATTTTATTTAAAGTCGTTTCTAAAAACACTATTATCAGAACAGTCCCTATAATAACATTTCCTTTCTGGACATTTGCAAGCAACCAACTGATATTATTGTACACAATCTGACAAGAGGGTCAAAGTCAACATCACATACACGTCAATTTTGTTTGAATGCCACAAATAAAAACATCATTTTAAATCATGCATTTTTTGGTTTCCTTATAATTTCTAGTATATACTGAGCAGAGAGCATGGATTATTTAAAATAATTTGGACGATTCAAACTTTAGAATGGTATGATACGTATAAATCAAAAGAACAGATTTGATTAGGATTTTGGAATGATTTCTCATTTACAATTAAACTTTTTAGAGAAAATGAGAATGAGACAAAATGAAAGAGATTAGAAATGTAAACGTTTTTCTTTGGTTTACAGTTACAAGCTATTATTTGAAAGTTCCAGAAATTACAATAAAAATCACGCATGATTCCCTCCAGCTCCAAAAAAGCTCAGCCGAGACTTTTTACTTTTTCATGATTATAGTAACACCAGACAAAATCCTGCTTTTCCTTTCTTCACTTTTCATTAAAAATCTGTTCTTAATAAGGTACTGTGATATATTGTAATTGTGTAAGCGTTCCACCGTCATCTTTTGGGAAATGCGGTACAGTAAAATTTGTTTTCAATAATTTATCGGTTATCATATCGTGACGACGCGAGGTTTTGCGACATTGCGACCCTCCTTGTCCCACTTTAAAGTCTTGTACGACAAAATACTATGGAATTCGTGTGTAACTTGAATACTTCTTCCTTTAACAACTCAACAAAAATTAATTATACTACCACTAACCGTGTCGCCGTGTCCTATTAGCCTACAGCCTATTATATATATAGCTACAGCTAGTTTTATAATTGTAGTATTTAATTAATTCATCCTAATTTCACCAAAACTTTCACAATTCTTGCACTCATTCGAATCCTTCTCTCTCACATCTTAACACTATTATTTGTCTATGGTAAAGTATTTCCAGAATGTACTTCTCCTCTTATACTTGTGGCTTTCAGGGAACATTTCTTCTGCATTTCTCTTTCAAATTAGTTTCAAAAAGTAAATCTCACTAATTTAGTATCATTATTTCACTTTGTACCAGAAGCAAAAATATGCACAGGATTTTCATGCTTTCTCACGATTATTGACTATTTACATTGCATTGGGGCAACGTGAATTTTTCAGATCAATAATATAATTTAATATATATTGTTTGCTAGTTGTATTGTTGTATATGAGCAACTCACTGGGTTCTAAGAAAACAAGGTTTGCTTTTTGGAATATTCATATTGCACAAAAATTACAACATTTCCAAATAATATTATTAGGAAAATCAAAGGTTTTCCATTGCTTTTCTGCTTCTGAGCTAAATCAAGCTGAATGGGCCAAATTCTTTTTAAAAAGAACTGCACGTATGAAAATTTTGAGCATATTTTTGAAAATGTTACAAAGTCAATTTTTTGATTCCTTAAAGTATCGTCAACACTGTACGGAACAGTAGCCTTATCAAAGACAGATTGCAGAGCAAAATTATGTTTTCAACAACAATTCACAACACGCGAAATTTGCATAGTTTCTTTAAATATATATAAGCAAAAATTTAAGTACATGTAATGTCCAATGCTATAGAGTTTAAATGACTGTATACAAACTAAATTGTTGTTACTACTATAACAAGTCGATGTATAGTGATATATTATTGAAGAATTTATATAGGTTAATTAATATTGACACTCACAGTGATCTATTATCCCGAATGGTATAGATTTACATTTTTGCACATTTGAAGAAATATTTGAATAACAACCTTTGATTTCTAATTTCAAGACATAACCAATAATAATAACTATTAATTACTACGTATATATATTTGCAGCAACAACACCGTACGTATACAACACTGAATTTAAAAACGTAGCACTGTACATTACGAACTAACGAATTTGGTACGTATATATCTTTGACGGATCGAGACGAATAGTAACGAACGAACGTAACGAATATTTCTGACGAACGATGGTCGAGCAAATATGATGCATTTGTTTTTAGTAATTTAATTAGATATTCTAGCGAACACGGAGTTGTTATACGGAGCAATCAAAGTCGATTATAACTTTCATATAATTGATGAAAACTATGCATTAACAGTCTATCACTTCCATTCTAAACGATTTCAAAGGCGCCATACGAAGGGGCTCCATCAGATCATCACTTGCTTCTTCGGGCAAAATATCACCTCTGTACTCAGCTACCTGGGCAAAAGAAACCTCAGTTAACTCTTACATAACCACCAACATCCGAATTCCGTGACACCAAAACGAATATTACAAACGTTAGCATCCTCCACTCCCGGTCACTCCATTCACAATGACATGACACAAAAAAATGTGAGGAGAAATGAAAAACGTTAATTAGCGTCTCACTTTCATTAATTTCCAACACATCCAAAGTAAAATCGCAAGTGAAGGGCAAAGGGTAAAAGGCGAAGTGAAAATGGCTCACACTCCCATTCGGTGTGTTAATAATGTGCAATTTACAGTGTGGTTGAGTTACTGAAGGATAAAAAACACAAAAAAGCAAATCCAGGCCAAAATACTAATTAAAGCTTCACTGCCCTGAAATTAGCAAATTAAATTCAAGCGTTGTGTACATACTAGTGTTTAACCAAGCCAGAAATCCTTTAAAGCGCAATAAGCAATAATTTGTATATAGTAAAATATAGGATAAGACAATTGTAATCACAAGTACATAATAGTACGTAAAATGTCCTTTAAAAGTGATATTCATTTGTCTACATGCAGCAGTTTAAATAATTCAGAGTTTGTGCAACTAAATAAAGAAAAACTATCAAATCAAATTCGTTAGCTGCGTACGATAAATAAAAAAATGTAAGCAATATAAATATGAAGGATGCAATAACTGCTAATGCTGCTACTAAGAAAGCCATTCTTACTCAGCTCGTTTGATGCAAACAGTTTGCAACTAAATTATTCAACTTTTCGTACAACAGAAATTATTACAAGTTGAAATCCTTCAAATATAACTGTTAGCACATACGTGTTATTTGGAAGTTGCAGTTTCACTTTTTCGGCAGTAATGTCGATAGGTAGCGAAGTAATTTTGAATATAACTACCTAGTACACGGTAGTTGGGAAGTGTAAGTAATATTTTAGACTAGGTAGTAGTAGTAGTAGTACAAACGGCTTAAATTCGAGCATTACATGATCCGACATTTATTGGTGGACTGCAAAAAAATATTAATCAAAATTGAACACACATTCTCCAGGCACATAATCTCATTTTTGTAACACCCTTCCTCTCATAGCAATCACTATCACGTTTATCTTAGCCTTAAATAGTGTAAATGTACTTGTATACTGCAATTTATGCAATTCATTCATAATTACTAGAGTGTACTACGAGCAGTGCCATTTTGTCACAAATTATTTATCAAATTAATCACCTTTCTCGGCACGGACAACAAAACCCTTTTCCAGTTTAGGTCATGAGAGCAACCGTAATTTTCGATAGAATCTTTATATCCTAGCATGCTTTGCTAATGCAAGAATGGAGGAAAGATAATGTCACTTGTGTCACTCTCATATTTAAGTATGAACCAGTTGAATGAACTGACAGTTAACAATAAGCACAATTAAATATTGCTTATATTTTGCTTTTGAATACCATAAACTGTATAGAACTCAAAACTTGCAATGATTTGCAAATTGTAATTATAAACAGAAGATGAGCATGGACTCTCATTCATTTGGGAAATTCAGAAGTTATTCGAATGTACATTGAATGTGCCTGAAAGAAAGTAATTAAATCACCTAGTATTCATACGTTGTAGTAAGTAAATAGAACTAACTTGTTTGTTATGCTCACAGATTCTTTTACAATCGTGGCTGAAGTGGCTACAATTTCGCAAGTGAAAGTGAATATTTGCGAATTGGTGACGGCGGACCTTAATTAAATTCTTGAGGTATATGGTAGTAATATATCATATATGCTTTTGATTTCTAATATTTCTTATGTTATGCTATAATATGATCATGTCCCTATGACTGTTTTTGACAATTTGGTGCAGTTACGTAATTCTAAATTTTTCATCTTACGCTAATGTAAAAGTACTGGGTCCGATTGAGATTACTTGTCAGCACAGACTTCTATGTTCATTTTTTAGCAGTATGGTTGTTTGTTAGTTGAAACTATACACACACGAAAACACACACGACGACGGCACGAAAAACTTGGGATGGTTACGAATAATTTGCTATTAGAACCATTTTCGGAACCACGGGCGTTCTTCCCGACCAAACCTCACCTCATAGTCCTCCATCATTGGTCTGGTGGAAGCAGCAGTGTCAATTCGTCTCATGGTAGTGGACGCACTCCGGGGTCGTCCACTTGGCCCCAGTATATTGAAGGTGTTCATGAGCCAGACGCACACAATGGGCAGCACTCCCAATATAATCAGGAAAAGAGCAATGCCCATGACCCATCCTGGAAATTGCACTTGTTCTGTCTCACCCTGGACAAAAATACAAAAGAAAACATGAGTTTTTCAGACGTCTAGCAAAGTCATGTCAAGAGAGCATGCGGTCAGGTCAGATAAGGATTACTCACAGTATCAGCATTCCATGCCGTGTATGACGGAGCGTTTTGGATTTTATCAACAAGCGAGCCAGTCAACAAGAGAAAAAGTGCAATGGGTCCAATGAAACGCCAACAGATTTGCCAATACCAACCGGGGTAATATCCTGTCATTTCTTCAATATCCTGAGAGAATCTGTTTAATGAAATGAATACAGTATTTTCATATGTACATCAGGGTAACGGGCCATTTTGTATACTATGAACTTCTTGACAGGACGATCTTTGAGTATACTGTATTGTCGTCCGCAGAGCTTGTAAACGACTGACCTTTTATGACCGTAGATGTACATGACAGAAACGATTTCCAGGAAAGCAATGATAACGAGTCCCGTGGTGCTTGCATATCCATCAAAAAGGGATACCCAATACTCACCAGCACCAGTCATGAATATTAAACCTCCGAGGAACGATGCGAAGCATACAAATGCTGAAATGAGATGCATCAATTGTATCTTATATAGTTATAATATGAATGGAAATTAGGATTAACTGAAGATTGAGAATGGTTGACGAAATCAAATTCTGCACAAACCTGTAAGAATTTCTTTTCGAACTTTCGCAAAAATCGGTGCCTCAAAGATAGTATTAACCACTCCTTCCATTGTTCCGATTTGAGAGCCGAGTCCCAGTGCAAGCAACATGAGAAAGAAAATGATTGACCAAAACGGTGAAGCTGGAAGTTCCACGATTGCTTGAGTGAAAACGACGAAGGCAAGTCCAGTTCCTGCTGCAGCGTTATCCAACTCTCCTTCCAGACTGCAACTTTTGTATAGAGTACCGGTAAAGTTTCCTTCTGGATAATGTTGCTTGAAAAAGGTGTCGTACGCCGTGTCATTTATTTCTGTTGTTGGGAACAGCCCTGGAAATTCTTTATGCATCTCCAGTTTGTTGCTATTTGAAATTCAAAGAACATGCGAAATTGTATTATAAAAGTCACAAGCACACCGCCACAGCATATCCGACATTCGCCACAAATTATTCATAAGTGTCTTACTGTTCAATACAACGTTCATGAATTGCCGTGGCTTTAAAGCCAAGCACAGAGAAGATGACAACGGAAGCATACATGGCCGTTATTGCATTCGTACACGTGATAAAGATGACGTCTTTAACACAATTATTTCTTGGCTTGTTATACGAGCCAAATGCGATCAGTGAGCCAAACGCCAGTCCAAAAGAGTAGAAAACTTGTGTTGCTGCATCCATCCATGTTGTAAGATTGGCCAATTTTTCCAACTTTAGTACATTCAAACAAAGATTTCATCTTCAAGTTTAATTTTTTGTACTTTATAGTAGAACTTAATTTAAATAGTATCATTGCATTGTAATATTAGTATAGTATTTGTACCTTCGGAGTGTACATATGTAGCAAACCAGCTCCGGCGCCTTTAAGCGTAACTCCTCGTATGAAGAAAATCGTCAATACCAAATATGGAAAGAGTGCCGTAAAATATACCGTCTGAACCACACAAATTAAATTTTAGTCATTTCGTTTGATTTATTTTGCATACGCATGAACGAAGGAATGTTAGAATTACCTTTCCAGATGATTGAATTCCTCTCATTATAATGCCGTAAACAACAACCCATGCGAGAAGAAGACACAACACCATCCACCATTTTAAACCTCCGGTTTGTTCAATCGAAGGTGAAATATCAAGTGCTTCTCGGTACCAGTAGTACGCCGTTTCTGAAGATTTCTCACATTCGGGAACAATTATTGTCCCATTACTTGAGTTTTCGGTAGGACAAGTGGCCCACGGTAAGGGACTCTGTATGGACTCAAATAGAAGGAATTTTGGTAAGCTAGCTGTCGCTTTCTGAGTGCAATTGTGAAGTTCAATTAAACATCCTTAAATTGATCTCCCCGGTCTACATACAACATAAGACCAAATAACTATGCCCATTAGGTGGATAACCAACCTGAAATGACTGGAAGAGAAAAAAGAAGCACCAAGTGATGATGACATTGTAATAGAGTCCTACAAGGAACGCTACGACAGTACTCGCAAGTCCAATTCCGCCAATTGACGGGTGGATCATATTCCAAACGCCCATGGAACCTTGTCGTAGCCGTTGACCAATGCCCAGTTCAATGAGTAGTAAGGGAGCACCTTCCAAGAGCACCATGATAAGGAACGGAAACAAGAATGCACCTGTTCAAATGAAAATATCATCTTTAATCATTAATCATTATCATTAATCGTTCGCTTAATTTTAAAGCAGATTTTAAAAAAAATTATTTCAATTTCTAACTATTAAATATATATGCATAACATTGAGGTCATGAACACAATGAGTGCTGTCTATCCGTAATACAATAGAATTTGTAATTGAAAGTAGGTAGTACTTCCTTATCACTTATCAGGAAACTTGAAGATTACAGCTTTTAAACCCCAATATTGTTCAATTCATATGAGCGCAGTTTACATTACGCTGACCCATAAAACATAATGGTACATTCATTCTTAACCCAGAAAAAGTACTTCCGTGCCTATAGTGACTGTGTTGTTGAATTATGTACAGAAACCCTGACATGATTCAATTTCCGGGAGTTCCAATGTTGTATTCTCGGTATCAATCAACTATTATTTTAAAAGTAGGAAACACTTATTGCAATTGTATGTAGTATTTTAAATGTAAATGTAGCATGAAATAATGCATAATGGTACTACGGAATCCACTACAACTTGTTGCAATAATTGCAGCACAGGATTCTGCCGTAAAAACACGGAAGTCTTTTAGGACTCTACGACAATATGAAAACATGAGAATGGATGAGATTCTGGAAGAAAAGTTGAAATGGGTATTTTCCATACTGTATGCTATATTAATTTGTCAATTTGTGAAAGGTTTACAAAGATAGGAAAAATGCTTGTCATTCATGCAGATTCACACCGACTGACTGTCACTTTACATTCACCTTCCCACACACGTTGTCATTTTGTCACAGTGCCAATATTTATTGCGCCTCCAATGGTTTTCCTAAGAAAGAAAGTCTCTTTTGACCTACACACAGTTTTGAGAATCTTGCCTTCATCCATTTGGTTTTCATTTTGACTCATGTTCTCATTTGTACTGTTCTTAGTACGTCTAGCATGCTGTTTTTAATGCAATATTTTGAGTACCTCCTATACTATAACTATGTATACATTCGCAGAAATAATGTACGAAAAAGGAAGACATGACAATTTTCCACTCTCAATGATATACAAATTCAAAATGTTCTTATTTATACCATACTTATGCAATTGCTCAGGTCATGAATCTAAATGTAACATGAGTAGATACTATTCCTTTTAATTAGGGAAATGATTCTTTGCTCAATATTGAAACATTTGCTTGTTAAATTAAAACATATGAACAAATAAAAATGCATTGAATAAAAATGCTTATCAATGCGGTTTGGAGTAAGCAAAGATCGACATGAAACGATGTATTGGTGATGTAATTGTTATAATTTATAGTAGACTTGGCGAAAGCAATGAAACATTAATATTTTCACTTTTCACCTTGGATTTCCTTATGTAGTTCTTAATTTGAATGCTGAACTACCAAGCTGAGATGGTCGTTGTATAGTATGTCAGTATGTTAAGAGTAAGTATGCTATTTATACATTATTGTCTTGTTGTGTTGTTATCTAGGAAAGTGGATTCTGTAGCATAGTATGAAAATACGGGAGAAAGCGGTGTGTGCCTCACCCTCCCTCACCACGCCTCAATGCATGAGATGTGCACGTGGACCCGTTGGCAAAACTTGCAAAACAATCATGTTTGGGATAAATCGAAGGCGACAGACTGTGAAAGATGTTAGCTTTGTTATACAGGAAAAGTAAAGAATAATCAAGTCCCGTCCAGCTAAACTTGTCATTTCCAACCAGGGCGGACGTAATCATCTTTCGCTATGATGACTTTGCGTGCAAATTTTTTGAGAAAAAAATTCAAAGTGCACTTGATTATAGCTATTATGATAAGACGACGATGTAAAAACATTCGTTTTGCGCCGTGCTGATGGAATGTCGGAATCCCGCATGTCTCGTTTCGTCAGCAATCCAGCCTTTGCATTAAGAGTGAACACGAGCCACCACGGCCACATTTCTTTGGCACAATGCAAAACACTGAAAAGTTACGTTCATGAGTTATTCCCACGTAGCATGTGCACTTGCATAGTGCCTGTCTAAAGTTTTTGCGAGATTTTAAGCAGCGAAAGGAAGCAAAGATCAAGAGACAGACGTTTCACCACTAAAAATAGGATTCAGATTTGTCTCTCTTTTTAGCCTGCACTACTCGTCCCTTTGCTTCTTCCGTTCTTCCTCGCTTTGGCATACATAGACGATAGACCAGTCAATCGTGTTAGTGTGAGAGTGGGAATGAGAATGCATTACTTGACACCATAGTACAACACAAACGAACCTTTCCTAGTTTCTCTCACAGCAAAAATGATAACATGTACTTGAGGCCATCCTTACATATTACTACATTTACTGTTGCAGTCTGCGGCACTTTCTGTGCCAATTCTCTCTGATGTATAAATCCTAATCTCTTACGTAATATGTCCTTAGTCCTTCACAATTTCTACAAAATGGTCCTCTCTACCATACGACTTGTGGGCCTTCCTGCGCATTTCGCACCTGCTTCAGTACTTACTACAACTAATCATATAAATTGTGCGAAATTCCGTTGCATAAAATGTTCTAAGGCACAATATATGTAGCAGTCGCTAAACCGTACTAACTAAGAACTGCAAACTGAAGCACAATGAAAGCCTCTAAGGCCAAAATTTAGTACAAGGTGCAAATCGGTCCAAAGTGAGTTTGCTAACTAGATTAGCTATGAGCAATAGCCGTGTTTCACACAAATTAAGTAAACTATAATTCTATTTGCTTAAATTAAGCATAGAACTTTCTCAGAGAATCTACTATAATATACCACTATTATAAACCTTTCTATAAACAATATTGTACTTTATCATGTCAAAATCTTTCACCTTTGCAATCAAGAATCAACATCAAAGGTTGTGAATGTTAAATATATTGTTCATAAAATGCCCGCCGCAGTAAATACGTTAGTAAATGAACTAGTTACAATCTACAGTCTCAAAGTCCATTTCCGAAAGTAAAGCGAGTTAAAAATAATTCAACATAAAAAAATAATGAAGTTCAGGGTTTGTTATTAGGGCTTGACATTGAAGGACCCTATTGTCTGGACGCTCATATTTACACTACTGTTCATACAATCTCTAAGCCTTTATCCCCTGCATTACGCATAGATAAGAATGAATGAGAGGCTCAAAAAGCTTTAAGCTAATGTGTTAAATGCAGATCCTCACCTGGTAATGCCAATAATAGTGTTTTAGTAATTTATGAGTATCAATAACAGAATAGCACGAGAGTTTCATTGAGCCCAAGCGAGTCTCGTGTTGTCCCACGAAAGTCGTAATAGAAGAAAAATGAGATACGTAAACTGAAATTAACTGATTCATACTCGCTACAAGCAGTCTTCATGCAAAATCTGAGACAACGAAGACGCAATATACTTCTGGATGCACGCAAACATTTTCAGGAATCTTAGCATGAAACATTCTTCTAAATATACGTATTTACAGTCACGCTAATTGTATGGCGCATAGAAGGCTAGTCAAAGGTAAAGTCCTTTATTTCCATGCTATTCAATTTCATTCGGCAAAAGTTCAATCCCGCAAAATCCGTAAAATAGCTATCAGAAAATTTAGAATGTGACATTAGGGCAATTAATAGTTTAACAGCATTTTAACAGCCATAAAGCCGCCACTATAAACATGTAACACGTGTGGTTTTACTATTCGAATGGTCAATTATTAAATTCTTGAGACTAGGTAGTGTAATGTCTGTGACGCAGTCATCTATTTACCTTACAACAAACCTAATCTATCATCTCTTAAAGTGTTGCACAAGCAAACTATTTATGAACTGCCGCGACAGAGACATCAACACCAGAGGTTAAAATGTGAGTGACTGCAATGTACGTGCCACAATGTATGAGAATTTTTGAATGTATCACGAAGTAGTTATCGGTTTTTGCTATTGAGAGTGGGCCTAAAAATTTTACAACTGAACTGGGGGAATGTGGTTCACACTTCATAGTCCATGAGCTAAGTCTGGACCGATGCTAAAGTTTTCTAGTTAGCCCTAACACTCATTATCTTGACTTGCCAGAAAAGAAACCACTACACCAATATGTTTGGCTTTCATTTACTTAAGTCAGTGTCGTTGAAGCAAAGGTTCTTATCTCCGAACCCAAACCAACCGAATAAGTCTTATACAAACCACATCCGAAACCCAAACCGCTCTTGATTTCCATATATCGCAAAAATTATTACTGCGCATTAATTTCATGGGGACGCTTCATTCATCTATCACTATCACTCATGCTACCTAGAAATAGTAGTATCTTCTTCATCATGTCCGTTTTGTATAGAAAAAACTTTCCTGTAGGTCAAAAGGACTTAATCTATATTTACGTACGTAACGCATTCACATTTTACAGAGTATTAATGTGACGTTCCATTCCTGTCTAAGTTTCTTTGTAAAAATATTGATATGGTAGCACATTATATGAGTGTAAAAGTTGTGCGCATCTTGAGCAAAAGTGTGGAAAAAATGTGCGTTTTAGGAACAAAGTAATGTTCATATCAATACTATAGAATATGAATCATAAAACCCCTAAGGTTATCGTATGTCATGAAGTGATGACAGAAAATTGTACATTTGTACAGATTAGCACACGGAAGGAAATTTTCCATACTTTCTTGCTCAAACTAATAAAAAAAAGTCATTGCATTGGAGGAATAAGAAAAGTTACAAGTTCAGGGGTGTCAGTCAGGAACCCTGTTGCGAAACTGTTGTAAAGCGCAATGACTCAGTTAGCACAAAACGAAAAAAAGAGCCGCACTTGAACTTAACGAGACCTTAGGAACGCCTAAGTCAACGCGTGGACAAAACACCAAGTTTCAATTAGCATGCTATATAACGACTAGCAATTATAGGGCTGTTGTTTTTGTGGAAAAGTAGTAGTCTTCCTAAAGTAACCTTTGTCCTTCATTATGATTTGGCATGCACAGTTAATAAACCTTTCAAATGCATGATGCCCTACTTCCAAAACATATGAGCGTAGATGACAAGGATGCTATAATTTCATTTTGTTTAAATTATAAAAGGGCATGAAACTTACCACCACCGTTTTGCTGGCAAAGGTAGGGAAACCTCCAAATGTTTCCGAGGCCAACGGAATAACCAACAACAGTGAGCATAAACTGTGTTTTACTCTCCCAGGAACTATCGTTGGTGTCATTCGCACCGCCGGGTCCTGTTGCGTCCCCATTGGTTTGGAAAGCCGCATCTGAAGGGATTTCCCGCATCATATGAACGCCATTTCTTGTAGTGAGCCCATCGTCGTCGACTTCCGGATTATTGGACACCGTGAGAGTATTGTGGGTGTATGGACTTTTCACACTGAGCTTGTTCTTATCCATGACTTCAAGCCGTTCGTTTCTGCTGGATTGGGTGTAGAAGCCGCTAATGAATGAATTGTTGCTTCCACTGTTTGGGTTCGGTGTGAGCGTTTAACAGCAAGAACGTGTGTATCTTTTTCGTCAATGGACGCACGATAATAATTTCACGGCCTATAAAGCAGTTTCGTTTCCCTGCCTTATGTGTGGGTGTTTGCAAAGCCGCACTTGAAGGCTTGTGAATTGTTAACCTTAGAATTTTCTCTTGCAGCAGCGTATAGTTGTCGTAGTAGTGTTAGTACTGGTATTTATATAGTACTATGACTACTATGTTCATAGAAGCAAGACGTACCAAACTTGACGATTACTCCTTTTGTATCTACTCCCGCTTCTCTCAGTATTGATTTTCCCTCAAGCTGCTTCGGATGTGTTGCGAAAGCTTGCTTTCTTCGCAATTTCTCAGCTTACTCTCTCCGTTTGATATTTTTTCTTTCTTCTTGTCTTTGAAGTACTTAGATTTCCTGTTGTAACAAGGAAGCTCCAGTTTAGTAATATGATATTTGAATGATCAAATTATGCTGTACCGGAAGGCCTTGGCCTCGTATAAATAATGAAGTCTTCCTGGAAAACCGGAATTTGATTGTATAGTTAGAAAAATGTACGCAAGATAAATTAACTGGTTAACGTACAGCAACGAAATAACTTTTTAAAGAAAATGTTCTCAAACTGAAAAGATGAATGCTGGGGAAATGACGCAGTGACAGATCACAAAACACTTTTGCTTGTGCTTTTCCAATCTCACAAAGTTTTTAGTAGCACAACACAACCAGGTAAAACTTTTTCTTTAGTGTTTAATTTGTTGTGGTAAAGTTATTTTGCGCAGTGCTGTATACTAACCACATGTAGTATTAACAGAACAGATATTGCAAATGCAAAAACAGTGCAACTTTCAAAATCACATGCCAATGTCAACGTCGGCAAACAATATGTACTACACGACACTCTCAATCTAATGCTGTCATAGGGAACAACAAGCTTTCTTGCACTTACTTGCAGTTCAGTTTTCTCTATCACAAGAGCAGCAGGATGAAACTCTGTGTTTGTATATAATCTGATGCAATAACGTGTTCGTATGGAACTACTATCGTTCTGCCCATCGGCTGTTGTTATGAAAAAATGTCTTTCACCGGGTGAGAGTGCACCGACAAAGTTACAGTTACAGTTTTTCGATATTGGAACTTACATATATGATACTTATAGTAAATGTTTTGTTTGTATAGTTCGTAGCTGTAGCTGCCGATTAATACTATTTGGGTCAGCACGTGTACACTGTTGTCCACGTCTGTATAAGTAGACACTAATCGGGGATATTCCTAAGTTGTAGGAGTGTCGCGTGCGAATGTGTCTCAAAAATGGGGATGGCTTTAGAAGATGATGACATGGGGAACTGTGTTTCACTTTGTTGTCTTTCGTCGTCTGTGTGTATATGTGTGCGAATGCGAATGGACCGAATGACTGGAGCTGTGATTCGTTCGACTGCTGAATGTTGACTGTGCCTGAATGGTCTCACCGAAGCTGCTTTCAGCCTGCAGTGTGCAACTTCTTGGCAAACGTCGACTCTCTGGTACCGTGGTTTTTTTCGACTTACGTGCCTTTCATATTTCACTATACTTATCTTTGGCCCTAGTTCTCAGTACTGTGCTATTTCCTTCACCTTGTGACTCTAACTTTCCATTCGCATGCACTGATCTCACGTCACACCAGACTTTGTCGCTCCCGCCAGCTTTTTTCAGATCAGCAAAATGAGCAAATGAATGACACAAACCTTGGCAGCTTAACACCTTTTCTACCTATCCTATAATTAAGTTGCAAGCTTTCTAGTACGTGAAGGTTACAACACTGTTGGATTATTAAACATTTTGGGACTGCAAATATCAAAGTTTTAACTTACCCCTCGTCCAGTTGGCTTCTGCTTAATTGCTAAGGTACCTTCTTCTTCAACGGCTCCACACACACTGAAATGAGAACGGGGAAGGCAGAGTTATTATAAGCTATTCAAACTTCATTGTTCTATAGGCCGAAGAACTCGTAAAATGAATGAATGAAAGACTTCCGCCTTGAGTTCAGGAAATCAGACTCTATTGACTTCGAGTTTCAATTATTGGGTTATTTGTTGTTCAAAAATTGGTCTTATGTTTCTAGGCTGATAAACTGAAACTGAATTCCAATTGTTTTATTTCAATATCTAGGATGTAAATGCACGACTGTCAAAGTTCTGAGACATCGTTAAAATATTTTACCTTGATTTCTTAGTTAATATATTGTGAATGAACTGAAGTCACCGGTTTTTATTAGTGCCACAATCCAGTATATTTGATGGCCGAGGTGTAATTATACCTATTCTGAATATGGAGTTAAGTTTATATTTGAGGTTTATCGAGAAATGAGACATTGAAAATGCACCTTTTATGAAACAGAGCACCAAAATATTAACTAAATGCTTCAAGAAGGAGGAAAGTAGCACGTGGCTCACTCACAGAATCACATCAAGTGAAAGTTCTTATATGTAGCACCCGTAGCACGGCAATAGGCTCATGTTGAGCACATGTATCAGAGTGATGAAAATGAGCAAAAGATGGAAATAAATGAAATATAAAATTGATTATATTTAAATCGCAACCATTCAGATTAGGTTTTTTCTGAGTTGTTTTAATGAAAGTTTTGTCTGCTAATGTTTCAGTTGAATGATGTGAACGAATAGACTGAATCGAAGAACGTTTACGATCTCATGCTTTGAATGGCAACACGAGTGTTGTGAGTCGGAAACCTTGTGACTCAGTTCGTTATTGACATTTGGTTTTTTGGATGGGCTGGGCTTTCTCTTTTCTCCTGCCCCATTTCTCTACCTTTCCTGTCTTAGAAGATTGCACATTGGGACTTTGGGACAGTAAACTTCGTTCATACGCATCCGCAGCCTTCCCACTTATCGACCCAAAGGCAAGTCTTGTGCTTTCGTGAATCAGCTAGTGTCACATATCTTCCGGAAACTTTCGGAGTACATCGCTTTCCATATCCCGTGTCCCGTGCTCCCAATATATATTTTAACTTTACACATCATATCCCCGTGAAATTTTACTTTCTAGTAGCTACTAGTTATATCTGCCAAAACTCACATAGTGTGCACCACGCGGAGCTCACTACTATAGGCATGAATGTAATCCTAATTCTCAATTCTCAACAACGTTTCTCCTCTGACGTCGCTAACGCTATACCTGTTCCTGTTCCGTAGTAAGGTTCTCTTACTACTACGTCGTAGTGCCGAATTCGCGTTTCCAAAACTTTCCATGAACCGAACCCACGAGCGAACTAGAAACCACGAGGACATCATCAGCTAGTACGACGTAACAGTCCTTTCATTCTCTCGTTCGTGCTTCTTATGACGTTCATTTCCACGGCACTATAGCCAGATCACATAGAGAACTGAGAACGGTGGCAATGGAATACGGGACAATGGATGTAATGGAATGGCATAGCAGTCAAAGCTGCATCTTCATTCTTCCTCTCAAAAACCTGTGCTTCCCAATTCAGTAATAAGACCTTCAGACTTTCAGCACATAGCTTCAATGTCGAACAGACCAACTCGGCGAGCTGAATACGTCACTACACTTACAACTCACATTTCGCCGATTTCGCCAAGCACTCAAATGAATTCCACTTCTAGTATTCCTTTCACCTTTCTCATCCCTTCAAATTTGGCATCAAACTCATTCAATAATTTCTTTTTCATGAAAATGCGCAGGAAGGAATCACTTTAGGTCTGCACGACTTCCATTACTACGTCCTCAATCCAATATTTAAATTATCAATCACACTTTAATAGTTATTTCGTTTTAATGCAAGGAAATTAATTTAACTCACCCATTGATTAAGAATTTATGACAATGAATGAATGAAAGAGTGAGAGCTGGAAAGCTCATGTTTCTAAGAAAAGCACTAAAGGAAACTTGGTAGGGTTCGTTGAGTCATAGGCACGATTGACTCTTCTCTTGAGTCCTCCTGGCTGATGAATGAAATTCTTAGGAACGTTATTCCTTCGAGATGTACACGTGGGCCTCTGAAGCTGAACAAAGGAATGCGTCGGGAATCGGGAAAAGGAAGAAGTATAACAGCATAATGTTTCCCAACCTTACTAGCTTTCCAACCTGTTAATTACATTCAAAAGGATGACCTTTATTGAGACTCGGGTGATTACCCGGTACTCTGTTCACCTAATATCAAAAACATTACCCGAGATTAGTAATTACTTTTCACTGTACATATGGTGTTGGTAATATGTACAAAGGATTAAATTTAATGCTTTCCATTGCTTGGCGAGATTCAAAACAGCCAACTTTTCATCATTGTTAAGTCCTAAGAAAGCTATTGTTGTTGTTGTTGTTGTTGCGTTTATAGAACCACAAAAAGAGCAAAGTGTGACTGAATTTCTGAGTAAATTCGACTTATGTAGTGTAGATTTGTCCAACTTTTAAGCATAGGATGAGAAAAGGAGAAAACTAGAACTGCTTTGAGCAAAGGGCAGAGAGCCTTTTGGGAAATGAGACAAAATGTTGTGCTGTCGTCGTGGTAAAAAGTTGTGGCAAAGTTCCATTCGTCATTAGATGTCTTAGAGTCTGAGTCAAACTGTGAAAGACATGTGATGTGATGAGCAAAAATAATTTTACCAACCGTAGTCTTTATGCATAGAAAGAAATGTATAAAAATGACTTCCTCACATTTGAAAATCTTTTGTGGTGCTTCTATCATCATCTTGAACTCTGAGTGCATGTGTACTCTCAAAGAAGCTGCTACAGCCTTGAACATTAATAATAACTTATATATATATATAATGCTCAAATATTTTTTGCTAAGCATTATATAGGCCCTCTCTACAGCCTCAAAGACTCGCCGGGCAGGTCTTGATTGCACTTTGCATGCCACATTTATGTAGAATGTGGTATGTATAGAGTAGATCAGGGGAAATGTATTTTAGCTGAACACACAACCTGCACCAGGCACGACAACTTTTGAAACAAAGTGAACGTTACTCTAACTTTTATTGCCCTACCCTGTTTTTCTTATATTCCAACAACACACTTCCAAGTGCATTTCCACTCATTTTATATGATAATTAGATGCAATTACAATGTGAATTATATGCTAATTTAGTAATATGAAAATGAGGAAATGCGCAAAATGTTTTTAATTGCGCAGAATCGTACCTAAATAATACAAATCATTATAAAAACAATCGGAAATATTTTCTAGGTTACAAAATTGCAACAATATTTAGAAAACCTTCTTGTTCAATACACAGAAAGTACATTCCAATTACGTTAAAGAAACTTTACTTTCTTCACTTTCTCTGAAACCTGGTAGCTTCGCACATTCGGTATTCCATGAATCGTTCCGAGGTTCCGACAGTAGTAAAGAATTCATGAAAGCTCTAAACCGAAGCTAATATCCAGCGGATGGCGTTTTGACGATTTCTATTTCTGTTGTTCTAATGTGTATATTATGTTTCCCAAGTGCAGAAAGGTTAGAGGTGCTTTGTCTCACGTCTCACGTCTCACCTCAACCTCAAGCGTCAACGTCATACATGTCATAACTTTCCCGTCGAATAAAAGGCTGTGTATGATGGAATGGCATGGCTCTTACATTCTGTGGCTATGTCATTTCTTACACTGCAAATGACATGGTACGTTTTAAGATTACTCAATCATACTATAATGATATTTTTATTGAACCGCAATGTGAAATGTTATAAGCAAACTGTGGTGAAAATCTCAAACTGATAAATAACGATAACATGCATCCGCTTTGATACTGAAAGGTCGTGGATAAACTTTCACATTGATTACAAACTTGCACTGAAGGTGTATAGGAATTTAGATTTTGTGATTCAGAAATCCATGCAGTAAAAATCTATAGGGAGAAGTTCAAAGAAGCGTCGGTAATCAAGTTTTGGGTAGAAATTAATGTTTTATTACAAGTTATAAAACTTAAAAGATTGAGCTGAACATTTCCAAGTTCTGCCGCAGCCCTTTCATGTTTCATTGCATCGGTTCTTCAAGTTACAGATTGTTAGGCAAATTTGCAATTCATGGGTTGATCGTTGATGGTGAATACTTTTGGCTTGTGTAATAAAGTCGGTGCTTTTAACAGGTTGGGCAATGAAGCTTCACGATTAACTGGAAAAAGAAAAGCTGACAGGCCGGCTAGACAATTTTCCGTGAACTCCAAGTGCTCCTTTTTGCGACACGACGTTGCGATTTGGTGTGTAAGGTTAAACCAAGACAGAAATGAATCCAATTTGCAAAGACAACCAGCAGATAGAAAATTCCACGAAGTGAGCTGAGTTTGTTTAAGCTGAGTCGTCGTGCTTTGTTAAGTTATACAGTCAGTCAGTCGGTATAAGTGTACTTTTGAACCGTGTTTATGACAACCTGCAAAAAACGCATAAATGGCGTGGCGTGTCCCATGTCCTTTACGACGAATTATCCAGAGCAGAAAGGGTTGAAGTTGAAAGAGGCCACGGCGGACGCCAACTCCAAGGCATCTTAACCAAACTTTAAGGAAAATAATTGACTGCGTAGCTTACACAGGACATGTCGAAAGAAAACCTTGGACGTCTTATTATACTACGTGGCTCCTCAGCATCTCTTATTGCCTCATTTGCATGTCTGATTGCACCCTATGTGATGATTTGATCATATTACCGGCTTTATGTAACAGTAATTACTATTGACTGTGCATTAATCCAGTCAGATTTGGTTCCAATAGTTCCTGGACCTCAGCCTTCAAATCAGTCTAATTTGGTAACTAAGGGTTGATACCTTAATTGGTATGTGATTCTTAGATCTAGTTATGTCAAGTTTTAGCAGGTTTAATTCATCATTTAAAGCTTGCAATCCCAAAGGTTGTCGTACTTCTTTTTTGAGGAAGTCTGGACGCAAATTAACAAGAAGCTTTAGCAAGGTTTGCGCAAAGTGCTGACGGGTACGTTTTGAAATAGGACGAATAAACACACAAACAACTGACAACACAAAAAATATCATGCTCATGCTATGGGAACTCGGAACGAAAAAAGGAATATTTTTTAGCTAATAAGTCTGTTTGTTTCGCAATGTTGAATTCTCGTGTTTTTATCTTTAGTTAAGGCTGAATCTTAACGTTATGTAGTCGTTTGTCAATCAACAGGGACAAGCTGGACGTGGACGTGGACCTTTCTTTCATTACCAACATGGAAGAATCCTTTAAAACGTAAACAAAGCATTATTTTCCCATTTTAAAGGTTGACGATTTAGTGTTGGAGAAAGAAAGGCGTCAACAGTCAACACCAACAGACTGAAAAGAGCATGAGACAGCCTTAGCAAAGCGTTTTTGCTACGTTATTATGTTCATCGGCATTGGTAATGTGAAGCAGTTCTAAATAAAATAAACTAAAGTCTCAAAAGACAGAAATGGCAATGAGTGACATGTGCTTTCAACAGCATTTAATTCATACTTTAAACAATGGAAAATTACCAAGATTTGCGTTGCTGACATTATGTTTCGTCGGAATGTCACCCATACTTGATACACTCCGTCACATGATAAGTTTAAAACACAAAATGGTTACATAATAACACATTATCAGCATAAGCATAATACTTCATAAATCAGAAATTGCAACTATGCACTTCTAAACTGACTTATAAAAGGTATGTCCTCCAATTCCACGAACTTGGAAGGTCAAAATGCTAAAGTTCGATTTAAGGAAAACTTGTAATGCTACATTAAATAGATTAATGAGATATAAAATCATATTACTGCATTGCATACGTTTATTTATATTTCGTCAATTGGATGTGAATTTCGCTCAAATTTAAATTGATTTCGTGTATAGGAGTGACGACGAAGACGACCCGGTGAATCGAATGTCGATGCGATTGCTAAACAGCATTCGATGCTATACATGGTTCCTACAAATTGCAGTCCAAAGAACGTATAGAAGACATACCTAATAATTTATGTGGATTCGTGTAGCATGCAAGCAGTCACTTTGAGTTTGAGTCGTCTGTCGCATTCGCCTTTCAAATTTAATGATAATGACAACGTGCCTCACTTATTCTAATGCGCAATAAGCCATGTTTCCTTATTCCTGTCACCAAAGGTCATCGCCTGGGTTTTAAATAAGGTTAATTCTCTTTTGCCCTATTTATTCAGAAATACTATATACAAACGAACATTGTAGAAGTTCCTTAAATTGCAGGAGTTTTTGCCTCAATGATGAACAATGAAACGATGACCTAGTCTAAGAACAATGTTAATTTATAATTGGAAATTGTTAAAATTCCAATGAACATTCATGATGGAAAATTAGCATGATACATGATGTAGCAATACATTGAACCCGGCTAGACTAAATTTGCAATTAATAATTTAATAATACTGTAATACTGTAATAAACTTAAGTTTCAATAAAAATGATTAATAAATATTAGAATTTGAAAAATAAAAATTACTACGTGCGGATTTAAAGACTATTTTTCTTTTTTTGCCAATAATAACCATTCGAGGATTGGGGAAAGAACGGCACCATTCCTCATATAGAGCAGGTTCCATAGATGACGGATGCCATTAGTTTACTCCGTGCCACTTTTTCATCTTTGCATCATTCTGGAATCTGAACCTGAAAAGGGGAAATATAGAAGATGTGCCAGAATGAGTGATGGGTCTGGATTGACGAAGCGAGCATTACATAGCATAGTACATAGTAGAATGTACCTTGAAGTTGAAGCTCTCTGACTATTAGTCTGCAAGCATCATAGTATTTTAAGCTTTGTTCAACATTGTATCAGCTTCATAGATAGTACGAGATGTGATCTGGAAAACTTTCTCCTACTTCCGAAGAACGACCTTGCAACGAAACGGAGGTTTTTCCTTTCATATTTTCCTATTACCCCTTTGCACTGCTCTAGTCTTTTTTGGCAAAATGCCAGAGAATGCGAAGTCAAGTGCATTTCCTTTTTCGGAATCGTATATCCCACTTCCCACGAGGCGTTCTTGTTTTGGTGCGCAATTGACGACAGTTTGGAACTGGAACGTTGGTTGACGCTGGGACAATAATGATGCGAGATGCTATACCTCTGACGTAGTTTTGTCCTTTTGTCACAAGTCTTAAGACTTACAAGTCAAGCGAAAGCAATATCTCAAGCTTCTTCCTTCCATTCACAGCCCAGGAGCTCTTCTCCACTTACCTATTCTTATAAGATACCATCCATGAGAAGGCAGCATAGTTTATATTGCGAAAATGCCCAAATTCTGCAAGGGTTAGGCTATAAAAATACCTCAGAGACATATACAAAAGACACGAGCATTGACAGATCGCAAGATTGATATCTCTTTCCACTTTGCAGATATTTTCACCTTCTTTTCTTGTTTTCTCTGAACTGACGATGAGGACGGACAACAATGTTTGTTCACCAATAACAAACACACCATTAGGCTGAGTTCCAAGCATTATTGACGACTTCCGTTGATTCACCTTTGTTCATTTCAACAACCACTCTTTTTGCAGTTACCAAACAGCCAAATAGTAATACAGTTGTATTCACATCCTTTATTTAATTTCCTGATATTAGGAGCATTGTTTGCAAGTTATGTGTGCAATTTGTTTCGGTTCTTCGTGAATCGAAATGAGATTACATGTTAGTTCATAAAAGGCATCAAAGACAATCCAATGAAAACTCAATTACTAGTAATGGGTAATGGTTGATGGACGATTGACATAAGGTTACATGTAAATTGACAATTGGCTAAAACTAAAGACTATACTGAAGTTGTTTCATTTGAGAAAACTGTTTGAATTGGTGAGAAGATTTGGATGAACTTTTTTGGAAGCCGTAATCAATATTCCGCAACCTTGATTTCATTTTGCGCAGCAGATGCTACCCTTTGGCATTCTCTATGTTGGGGAAAAGTAAATCCAGCCTTTAGAGGTTATGGAAAAAGCCTTCCTCAACTTTCTTTGACTGAATTTGGCGTATTCACAACTTTCGTTTTGTTGAAATCGATTTTTTTGTACAAAAATGTTCTCAGACCAAATCAAATGATTTACTAGATTTACTCGTTAAATGTTTTTGCAGAATCAATGAGAATTGGGTCTAGTCAGTAATAGGGGTCACATAAGATTTAATCTTTGTTCTTCAATCTTGTTTGTAAACAAGGCCACATGACACTTCATGTGGCGTACATGAACTTATCTACACTGCTGAACTCTTCAGGAAACCTTTCTCCGTCTGCTTCTTTTCATGGTGTTTACATTCATTCGGCTATGCTGCTATATAACAGAGGGAGAGCAGCGCGGTGGCAATGACAAATCCTATGTGAATCGGACTGAAAAAGGTTGCTTTAAGATGCATTTTCACAGATGCACATTTCCAACTTTACGTGACGCCGTTAAGAATTCCATTAGCCGTACCTATATGTTGTACGTGAGCTTATTCTCTTATGCTCATCCAGTCATCCACTCTCTTTCTGGTTTGTTCAAACTTCAATTCAGTCTAAGAAATGATATTTTGTGCCTGTTACGCTACCGAATTGCACAAGCCTTGTTGTCGTAAGTAAGTAACAACTGTATACGCACGTTGCACGCTGGTTATCAATTTCACCATCCATCCCGGAAGCATGCAACTCCAACTGTTCAACCCAATTTTTGATATCTTTTCAAACTCCAATGCATGACATAAATTCAGAGTATGCAGTGTTCGTCACACCTCGTGTAAAAAATCAATTTATTTTCACCTTACACCTTTGTAACACCTACGAGGTGTAATTAGGTGTAAAAAAAGAGGTGAAATTAAAAATGTCAGATCAGAACATGAATTAATAAAAGCACTTTTGGCCATGATGAACAGTGCAAGTTGAAGCCAAACAATGTCAAATACAAACAGAAACCTTTACCATTGCAAATTACATGAAAATTAAGCCCTTTTCGGATAATAAATTTTTTTATTTTTAATTTCACCTTTCACGTCGTTGCTAAAAATACAAAAATTTTCACCTTTCACCTAGGTGTAATTATTTTCAGAGGTGTAACGAACACTGAGAGTATGTGCACAATAACAGTTGAGTGTAACGGAAGTATGGAGCATAAGCCCGCATAAGCCACCATGCCACGTCTGGATACCATTTCATTTCAAATTATTGTGTTTGTTTTTGTTAATTTGCAGAATATTGGCTCTCCTACATAAGAACACGTGGTTGCTTTTTCTCAACTGATTCCGGGCTTCTCTCATTCATGGCCTCTGTGATTTATTACGCAAAGTTCCACATATTTCTTAGAGAATGAAGAAACTCCATGGTACGGACTTATACAGTTTATCTGGAGAAGATGACACGAGCAGTAAACGTTCAGTTCATCACATCACATCATGTCGTTCGTCTGCTCTTCGAACTGCTTTAAGTAAATGCTTGAAGGAATCCCAGATGTGCAAAAATAACCGAGATTTGGCACAAATTTGCCTATTTATTTTTAGATCCACAACTCTTGACGAGACAGGGAGCCAATCCAATTCGTACTCTCAGCCAACAAAACATAATATGCCAAGTCAGCGCAGCTACAATTACAATTTCTCTACTGATGTTTTGTTGCTCCTCCAAACGGAAATGCTCATCTGTACACAAGATGTAATACTAATCTCAGGTCTTAAAATTTATAAAGACCCACGATACTTAAAAAAATATATTTCGATCGTTCCTTGAGCACTCAACAAAGCACTTCCATAGAAGACTCTTGGATCCCTGCGTTGTGTATGAAAGAAAACACGGGCATATCATTTCATAATTTCATAATTATTACTTTATTATTATGAATTATGAATGGCATTATTTTTATTGCAGTCCTCAGATGAACATGAATGTCGCAATTCCATTAAAGATCATTCATATTGGAATAAACATTAAGAACAGCCAAAAGAGGACTGACTTCATGAGGTTTTCTTTGACGATGGGGCTGTTGGCTTTCGGCGTGTTTGGCCTCTACTCCGATTCTGCTTGTTCGGTGTACTCATCCGGGTTTATAGTAGAAAAAAGTCGGAACATGTTGACTCTCGTAAAATGTCCATAGGTGCAACGAACGCCGCGTGTATTCATGAACAGAACAAGAGTCAACGGCAAGTTTACTTACTCATGTCCCATAGTGTACAATGACTTCATCTTTCAGTGTTTGGTGCATTGGTCCCCGCTAATGGGCTCAAGTTTAAGTTTCCTTTCCACTGTCATTTTATCACTGTTTCTCAAATAATTATCATATACAATAACAGGCTCTTGAATATTTCATCAGAAAACGTAGGAACCGCGTGTTGTTTACACGCAAATACTCCATCCAAAGAACTACCGCTGTACGGTAAGTGCTATTGGATTACAATTCCAGTAAGCTAGTTTCATTTTCGATATATTAAGACATTTCATAATAATCATGATATGCAGAATTGGTTAAATATATCATATGTGCAAACTTACGAAAATGCTTATTATATCAAATGGGTAATTTCATGCATCAAAGTTCTTAGCAATGACTATTCTCCCAAAAATGCAACTGTATGATATATTTCAAGTGGAAACTACAACAATATAATTAGTAACAGCAACGACACCTGATACAAAACTTAATATTGACTCTTTATTTCAGGTTAATCTGTTATGTGTTCTCTGTTAAGCAATCATGGTTTGTATTCATTTCATTTTCAAAATTGTGTACCTTGCAGTTGTAAAGTTTTTACTGACATGCGACAGATTAGTATTCCTTCCTCGTACCTATAGCGTTTAGGATTAAATTAGAATTTGTAGTTACATGATCCCGACGTAGCAAATTGTGATCTAACTGTCTTGTAGTACAACCGTTTGAAGATTTCTTAACGATGAATGAGGAGACACCTAGAAGAATATAATTTTATGCATTATTGAACAGGACTACGAGCAGTGGAGAATAATGAGACAGAATCCTGCAATGTCGCGACTGCATAATGGCGGACGTCAAATGCCCTCGTGGTTTACGGAAACAGGAGTACGTATAAACTGCAACATATTTAAAATTAACTTTGGAAACGTGAAAATCAAAAAAATTTATAAAATTGTCCTTCTAGGGCAATCGCGGAAGAATGGGAGGACCACCGACACCGCCACTCCCAATGGAACCTCCACCGGAAGAGGAAGACGATGATAGCGACTATGAAGAAATTGATCATTTCCCCCGATACACGAATTCCAATACAAAGAAATCAAGCAGTAAGTCAGTGACATGTCTTCTTTAAAAATACACGTTCCAGAGTTACGTGTTTTCATGTGCATTGTGCATTCTCATTTTACAAAAGCATAATGATAATGACAAAAGCTGACAATCAGTTGAAATATTGCTTTCGTGTCACACTGCACTTTTTGTTTTGGTATTTGAGTACTAGAAAAAATCGAGTACAAAAAATCCTATGCATTCTTCATTCTTCGTACCATATAATTTGCTGCTTGTCGCCTCTTTGTAACTATAATTTAACGTACATATTTGGTTTCCATTTTCGTTTAAAGAGCAGAGGGTCCCTTGTAGTCTGTGTGGTGGTTCAAACGCCCCTATCTCATGTGAAATGTGCAGAGATCAAGTTTTTTGCAATTCCTGCAATGACATGTATCATAGGCATCCGAAAAGACAAAATCATGTGAGAAAGGTAAGGTCACCAACATGATTTATTAATTTGCATACGCACTACTTTCTCTACATAATAGTACAGCCTCAATTAGTGTGATATGACATTTTGAATGATGTATCACAATTTGATAGATTTTTAGAAAACTAATGAACTTCTACCTTCACAAAATTGAATTTTACATTGATTGCTTTGGAAAAAAATGTTTTCTTGTGTAACAGAACCGGGATACAGTTGAAAATCGACCACCTGTTCCTCCGAACTCGTTCTTGTCAGAAAGCTCACGCGGAAGTGGTGGTGTTCCAAGAAATAATATGCAACTGCCCCCAATTCCTCCTCATCCTAGTTCTCATCCTTCAGGATTACCTCCAGTTGCTCCACCACGAAGAAATCGGCGATTTGGGATGATATCGGCTAATTCGTCTCCAACAACTGCTCGGAAAATCGTATTTCCCTTTGACCCCATGGGAAGTCTTAAACGTTTTGTGGGCAACATGGGCATTGGAATGGGACAGAGACCACTTCCGCCTCCTCCACCCCCAAAATCTTCCTCGACTCAATTTCCCACAAAAATCGGTACAATTTCAAAATCACTTCTTGTAAAAACATTCTTGTAAGATTTTAAACCAGAGTAGCGTTTATAAAGTCTACTTATACTATCCGTTATAATGCTGAGTTGAGTGTGCAACTATAGAACTGTAGATGACCATATGACAGAGAAAAGCATTAACGAAAAATCATGAAAAAGTAAATTGTTTGATGTTTCAGACTTATCCAGGCCGCTGACACCTACTCATCAAATGGGATACCGCGGCTCTAATAATTGTCAAGGAATGATGGATCGACGGCATAGTTCTTCATCTATCATGGGCGCCAATGGACAACGAATGAATTCCACGGGCACTCTATCCCGAAATATTCCTGTGACCGTTCTCGAGATGCAGAACGTAAAGAATCAAAGCATCAGCGTAGTCGACCTTAGCGAGAGACACGTAAAGAATTACTACTATACTCCTATTAGTGCTTCTTTCATTTGTAAATATGATAATTCACAAATTTTTGCATTACTATAACACATACTGGCCCCAGATCTCAAGCTACCTCGCTTCCTGTTTTAGTCCAGCAAGCCTCCATTATTCTTTAACGTGTGTTGTGTGTTTGTATACAGCGCTCAAGTGCTGATAGTGGATATCGAGGTTGGGATGAGGAAGAAGACTTTCTCCCACGCCAGCAACGAGCAAGTAGCGTGTCAACCACTCAACTGAATCGTTTTCCATCTTCAACTTCCAATGCTTCTCATTTTGCTACTTTACAAAGACCGGGTCGTAGAGATCCTCCGGAAAGACCACCGCCACCAATTCCCCCAAGGAATGGAACAACTTCGCAATTAGGATTTCACTCAAGTCAGTCGGTGTTTGACCTGAACCGTGTCCCTTCAAATCAGTTTGGAATGCATGCACATCAGCATTCTTGGATGCAGCCTGGTTACCCCGTGGATTTTCAACAAGCTGCTCTCATGGGATATCCGGGTACAATGAGAAGAACTCCTTCAAATACAAGTATGGGTGCAGTTCCATCGTACTTTAATAATTGGGGTCCACCGCCTATGCAAAACTTTGGTTCCCAAATGAGTTGTCGAGACTCGGAAATTGTAAATCATCGTAGACATAGTGAGCAGATAGTACCTTACCATCATTCAGTTTCACAGCCAGTGACGCCTCAAGGGAGTTTCCGCAAGAAAGACAGAAGGCAGTTGAGTCAAGAACGAAGTGGTCTTGTAGCTGTTGCATCCAATCAAGGACCAAGTGAAGTTAATCGTAGTTTCACTCCAACAACGACGAGAGAAAATGTCAGATGCAGTTCGCGTTATGTGCCTAGGCATTCGGAGACTGAGGAAGACTCGTATTTCGAGGAACGCGTGCAAGGACGATTCAAGAAATCGGAAGAATCAGAAGACGAAGACGACGAGCTTACAGAAGAGCCTCAGGGCCCATGGTCGTGTGAACATTGTACTTTCATAAACCCCAAGAGTCAAAAAGTATGCACTGTTTGTTGCAAAACACCAATGCACGGCTATAGGAATGTTAACGCCGGGAAAAATAAAAGAGGTACTTTTGGGAGAAATATTAGAAGGACTGGAGGAAACCACAGGAGAGATTCTCAAGAATCCTCCGAATCTTCTTCACTTCCCGTAGTTATGTCCAAGTTGAGTTTTTCCAGACATGATGACCAGAATTCTAAAGTGAATTTGAGTGTGGAAAAGCTAAAGAATCGACCTTCGACTCCTCATAGACGTCCATCACCAAATACAATGATTCATGACGAAGATGACGTAGAAGCTGACATAACAAACGAAGAAAAAAGAAGCACTTTACGCTTACAGCCAAGTAATAGCAATGAAGATGTGTACGGCAGTGTTCCATTAAATCCCCGAACAGGTATGAAACAATGTTTACTGTCCTTTACGCTCAAGGACTGAGGACATTAGAAATGTAGATTAACTAGTGACTCAGTAACTTATAGTATTGCTATAATACATACGTGCACACTTTAGATATTTTTTCTTATTACACTTTAGTACAATTACATCTGCGAAAAATAGCATCTTGAATTTGACAGTTTTTATGCTACAGGCTACACCATGAAAGCTTTATAGCAGTCTCATTTGATGTTTTTTGAAAAACAAACGAGCACAACTCTTTTATTTACATTCTGTTTTCAGAGCAAGGTCTCAAGTCGATTAAGGTGTACGAAAAAGTGAAGGTGTCTACAGGAGTTGGAAGCTCACCTCCACCAATGATGAAGCCTGAAAGTCACAAAAGCACAGCGAAAGCACCGGAACCAACCTACTCCCCATCGACTAAGAGCAAAAACCCAGTGAATGAGAAAACCTCGGTTGCAGAGAACATAGCCAAAGAAGTGATCGGTGACAATTACAAATCACAAGAAATTTCGCGAGAGCAAACAGAAACCCCTATTACTTCATCGCCGACAGCACATGCTACATTGTCCTCTACTCTTTATAATGCATCAGGTCTTGCACATGTGACCTCCTCTACAAGCCACGAAAATGCACCTACAGATAAATTAAACTTCGAAGTCAAGTCAAAGCTAAGCGACATGGATTACAAGAGCTCTAAAGGGACTTCACCACCACCTCAGAGTATTTCCACTCAGGCAAGTCATTTCAATCTCTGAATCTGCATGCATCCTGAATGCCTTCACGATTCTACGTTGGTCTACACGCAGAGTTTATTGCTGAATCCAATCTTACAGTTAAATAAGCACCATAAAACAACAGTGATTACGTTTACGTTTCTGATTAATAAAAATAATTGTCTGGTACAGCTTAAATTAATTATTAATATTATACCTAACAATAACAAGTTCATGATATTAAATCTTCGAATATTAAATTGGCTTGTTTCGATAACCGGAATATTACTCCACTTTCAAATTTTAGTACAGTTATTAACTACTGTATTTCAAGTGGGTAGGGACTACATAGTTAGCAGGAAATTGAGACGCAGGGGTCTGCTACGCTATGCAAATATTTATGTCTAGTCTCGAAAACATTAAAGATATTTGCGCAGTCACGCACGACTCTTTCTGGAAAATTGAAGTAAATGCATTTGTTTAAGCTCGTGGCCGTGGCTTTTCCAGTTGAAATACAAATTGATGTATCCACCAGTAACAGTGAGTACTAAAGAATTACTCGTAGTCAAACAGAATTTCGCCAAAAGGTCGAGAAATGTGCTTGTGTATTCCTGGAAGTTCTAAGCCTTATGTCTCAAGGTTCACATGTATTAAGTTGTAGAATTTTCTGCAAACACAAGACGTAAACAAGGAGAAATACAATCTATGAAACTGTAGGATTTCTCCTGACCCACATTTTTTAGCTTTTCTTCAAACATTTCAAACAAACATAGCCTTTCTTAAATCCTTAGTAAATATCGATGTTTCGCTGCATCGTGTATCGCTACACCTATTATGTCTTAGATACCGTTTTTTATGTTCAATTTTGACACAATTTTCCAGACTTATGAAGAAATCCCAGGATCCTCCATGCGACAGAAGTCTGTTTCAAAAACATCCATCCAGTCCTTACAATCGGAAGACTTGGCATTTCCAAGAATTGAAATGTCAGAGAAAGCTCTTCGTTACGCTCGAAGGGCGCAAAATCAACAGAAACTAAAACGGAGTTTATCAACTCATTTGAGCTCTGGTTCAAGTGATAACTGGATGGATTCGGATAACCGACACCTCTATCGGTCTTCCAGTCGCCATTCTCTTGCCAGTGACACCAGGGTATTTCATCTCACAAAATGTTTACAAATCTTTCACGGAAATAAACGTTATATGAGAGTAATGGATGTTATGCTTTTGATTCCTGGTACAATCAGAGCTTACCCATCTCAGGACCACCTTCTAGAGACCCAAGCCCGCCGTCAAGGGGAGGTCGTTACTACGATGAGTTTAGACGATTTCAACCCCCTTCTTGGGAAGGATTTCCATCCCCTGAAGATTATTTTGCATCGATCGAAGATATGGTCACAAGAAATCGCAGAGATTCGGTTCGGTCCCAAGAATTTGAACTGGGTCGCTTGTTAAAAGTGAATATATTTTGTATTATGTTTCAACAAATCAAGACCTCAACTCAGAACGATTCGTTCAAAATAACCCTACTGATAATCCCATGTTTACATGTCTATTCGTGTTTACATGCTACAGGGATTTTATTTTTTTGCATTAGGATGCCGAAAAATTTAATTACACTCCAGAAGACGTTCAAGTTGCCCTCCGAATGTGCGGAGAGAGAAATCCTGTGAAATGGCTTCAGGTAAAGTACATATTTGTAAATAACAGCGCTTGTATATTTTAAGATACTTCCGCATCAAGGCATCGCTAAATTAAAGCAATGAATACAAAAGAAGCTAACTGTATCGGATGCTCACTCATGCACGAAAGGACAAAAGGTTCAATGCCAAATACGATTACGGAAATGTGAAACGGCCTACTTCTGTCAGAAAAAGAGCAGGATATTGCAACCAGTGGAAATGCAATAATAATCGGATGTCTCAATTTCTGTATGCAATCTCACAGGAGAATTGGTCGAGTATGATTGAAACCGTGCAGACTCTTGCCACGAAATATGGACGGGAGAAAGGACATGATAACAATGAAGTCGGAACGATCTCTTCCGTAGAAGCCAAAGAGGCTTTGCGAATCCACAAGGGAAATGTTTGGGCCGCGGTTTCTGACTGCGTTGAACAGCGCCGTAAAAAGGTTTGTGTACTTTTCCTACTCGAGCTCACTTTTCCCCATCCCCGCACAATATGTGACTCCCAAACTCAATTTACGTCTCATTCACTCCAGCCTTCATTTCCTGTCACAACTAAGAATCCTCAAAACATCGATTAACACATAAATCTTTAGGTTGACATCATCTCATGTTAACAACTATTATTTTCATGAGTCATTAAACAGTATAGAGTTCAGAATGTGCTATAATTAGAATAGAATTATAGAATACATGTTTTGATACTACATTATCACTATTTCATAGTTTCTTGATTTGTCAACGCGAGGAACATTCCTTCGAGAAGATATTCTAACAGCCCTAACAGCAAATCATGGAAATTTGGAAGCTGCCTATGTTGAACTGTCTAAAGCTCAACTAAAACCATTCCTCATGAGAATTTGGGGACCTCCTGCAGGACTTGATAATGATGCACTTCCCCCGTCACCTTCAGTTAAAAGTTTGGACATAGAATCTGGTCCACGAGCACCACCAAAGTTAATTACTACTACTGATGTCTTTCAATGTCGTTCTCCAAGATTTGACATGAACGTAGACGATGATGTCGATGAAGATGTGGAATCTATTGAAGATGATGAGGAAGATGAAGATTTGGACTTGGACCTGGATGAAGAAGAACGATTCAACGATGTTGCTGACTTCGGTTTAGACACTATGCTTGACGCAGTTCAACATTTGCCACCAGAACCACGATTGGAAAAATTAGTATCTAGAGCCGAGAAAGTAACTCAAGAAATTGAACGGACTCTGATGCAAATTAAGTTGGGGGTTGCCGAGATTGAGACTGAACAAGAAACTGTCAATTTTGCAAACGAACCCGTGTCTCCAATCGAGTACGAGGAGGCCATTGGTGTAAGCACTGACAATGTAGTGGAATTACTTATTCCAGCCTCAAAGGATGATCAAGGTAATCTTGAACATTGATACCTTGAATTTTAGTGTTATGTAGCAACTGTCGAGTTTCCCTGTAGATTAATTTTTTGGATTGTAGGTGATGATTTTATAGACGCAGAGTCAGAACAAGTTTCATTCAAATCTGTGTCGTCATCCATCGTAGAAGAGCATGATCAATCTGTAACGCATCACGTTCAAAATTACGATTTTCCAGCCTCTTCAGTTGAGGAAACATCAGTTCAGTCTGAAAAACCTAATTTGAATCATGAAGAACCTACATCAATTGCACTCAATCAGTCACAAGTTGCGGGAAAAGAAGTGACAGCGGATAAAATTGAACAAATTCTTGCTCAGCTTGCGACTGGAATTGGGGATTTCAGTCTAGAACTGAAAGCCAAGATTGCATTAGAATTGCATCAAAATTTCAATTTGATTAAACAAGGGACAAGCGAATGCGTTTCAACTCCTAGTGAAACTAATACCACCTTAGTAGAAATAACAATGCCACAAAATAATGCAGTTGATGCGATTTCATTATATTCAAAACAAGAACTACCAAACGAAACAGAAAGTTCCGAACCGGGCCCTGCATCCAATTCGGACAACACAAGTCATAAAATGGCAAAGTATGAACGGGTAGCAGCAAAAAAGAAACAGAAAGTTGTGCGGAGAAAATCCCCGGAAAAGCCGGAGACATCTACTAGCACTCCGTCGCCTTCAACCTCCATGACGAAGATTGCTCATGATGAAGAAATGCTGGTTTCAGATCATGCAGAGGACATTGATAGGACATCAGAAATTGTGGAAACATCTTTATATTCTGAGAGCAAAGAAGACATTTCTAATTTGAATGAAAAATTGGATGAGAATAGTTTTACGATTTCTCCTCTCCAAGAAATAGAGAACGAAAAAATATCATTAATACTCCAAGATGGAAATGAGGACGAAGAAGGTGAACGTGAAAGCCATTCCGAATACGAAGAAATGGACATTGCGAAAAGTTTGGAGGTCGATTTTGCCCATCGGAGTAATTTGGAAAGCATTGAGTTGGAAACCCACGAAGAACATGAACTAATTGACTCCAATGATGAAGCGGAGGAAGGGCACGAGGCAAGTGAAAGTGCCGAAGGGAAAAGTCACACAACCATCGAAGATGAACTTGAACAAGTTTATGAAGCGGTTCAGATTGGCACTGCTGAACAAATTCCTCCTAGTCCACATAAGAACCCAGTAAGGTTTATGTTTCATTCTTTCCTTTATATAGTCGACACCTTGAAATATTGGGTTAGAATAACGCTTCCAGAAACTACTAAGAAAACAACCTTATTTACACTCAAAGCTAATGAATGTATATTATTGCTAAATAGCAAAATTGCAATTATACCTTTTCCCTTTACACTCATTCTTCACAGTGCACTCTGTAACGGTTTCACGTGGTGTAATTGCATTAAGTGACATTGAAAGTTTTCATTGCCCCGTGGCGTGAGAAGTGTTTTCGTATTTCACATAATGAAATTTCAATCTCCTTGTCCAAGTTTTCAAGAAAATTATTCTGGTATTCTGAATAAAATGTAGTATACATGGTAGACTTCTATCCTAGAACTGCAATCGTCTATAACTCAATCTTAACTAATCAGTATTATATTATTTATGACGTCATTAGCATAGTCGTGACCCTACATTGAAAATGAGCAAACCTAACTTGGTACACACTTTAAGATAACTTAATACAAGTAATTTAATATTCAATTATATTTCTGATGATAATTCAGGATGTGGAGCGACTTGTTCAGGAAGGAAAGTTGGAATCGTATGCAAGAGCAGAATTGACAGTCCAGCTCATGTCTATGGATTTCGGTGAAGAAGATTCAGTGTATGCCGCTCAAGAATGTGATTCACTCTGCTCTGCATTGACGTTTTTGCAACAAGAATGTGATCTATGCACTGGAAAATTTAGTGCTAGAAACGTAGGAAGACAAAGACATTTTTAGACTCATTTTTTATTGTGCTATTGTTACTATGATATTGAAAATATTGCATTTCTTTTAGATGGTTGCAATGCTTCGATGCACGCATTGGTGTTGTCGCTCGTGCGCTCAGGGTTACTTTCTAGTTCAAGTTCGTGATAAACCAATAATTGATGCTACCTGCCCATTTTGCAAAGAGCCATCCACTTTGGCCGATGATTCTGAATTAGCAACTGAATATTTCAATCACCTCGACATCCTCCTGAAAAATTTAATGGACAGCCACTTCCACGAAATGTTTCAACGAAAACTGCGGGATTGGACATTAGCAAAAACTCCCAATTTTAAATGGTGCTCAAAGGTTGTTTTCAAGTTTTCATGCATAAATCAAGTTGAGTAAACAAAGCTGGTGCATCGGGATGTTTATGCGGAATATTTTCTTTAAATTGAATTCTGATTTCAGTGTTCATCCGGGTTTATCACAGAGCCTTTACAAACACGTCTTGTGTGTCCAGATTGTAGTGCTGTAACTTGTGCCATTTGTCTAGATCCGGTAATTAATTGCATGAAAATTACAAACTTCATCATTTTTATCAGGAGAAAATGAATCTAATTGAAGTTTCATTTTGAATACAGTGGGACAAAAATCATACACATAGGGACACAAAAATTCGTTTGTGTGATATGCCTGAGAAACCAAAGACGATTGTAGATTTCTTGAATGAAAATCACATGGATTGTCCACGATGTCATTTCCGCTTTGCACTGGCGCGCGGCGGTTGCATGCACTTGACGTGTTCCCAATGTCGTCATGAATTTTGTTCTGGTTGTTCGGCTACGTTTCGAATGGCTGATCGTTGCGAGGTCAAGTCACCCTACTGTGCCAAATTGGGATTGCATGCGCATCATCCGAGAAATTGCCTGTTCTACCTCCGAGATAAGGAACCTGAATTATTAATTAAACTTTTACAGGTAAGAATAATCAATATACCTTGAATATCTTTAATTATAAATTCGTTAGGATGTTCCTGTAATCATTAGAATTTGAACTCGCAGGACAATTCCGTAGAATATCTGAAAGATTCTCCACTCTCATCTCCTACGGAATTCAGAACGCGGTGTCAAGTTCCTATTCAAAAAGAAACAAACGAAGGTCTGATGGACGATGTTTGTGGGAAAATTGCTTCAAAAGGCTGTGCTTCTGTGTGCAAGTAATTCTAAACTCGATTCTCTGAAAACGTATTTTTTAAATGTTTTAATTAATTGAATCGTAATATACAACTAATTGTTTTCTGAAGAGCTCATTACATCGAGTACCTGGGTTATTTAATTTACCAAAAAGGCTTGGATCCTATACCTATTATGAGTAATGACGACTTAGAAACTATTATTCGACGATCTGACAAAAAGTTTCCTGGAAAGCCGTATGGGAGTAATGAAAGCGAATATCGACAAAAGCTGCTCAAGGTATGTACAACAGTGCTAACTAATTGTGTCCAAGTTCTGGATATGAAAAAGGGAACGGTATTAAAAAATCGAAATGCACCTCGTTTCTGCTTTTAGTAATTATAATAACTGAATCAAAGTTATAATTTGAAGCCTGGATGGAGTAAATTGTTGATCAAACGCAGTTTAGTCAAGTGCTATAATACAATTGATTCTAATGTCTCCTTATTCTTTATTCTTGTCCTGCAAGCAAGGTGCATACAAACGAGGTCGTTGCTTTTTATTTATACGGCTTGTGTAAAGGTTCACTTGCAAAACTGGATGCGTTCATTTCGAACAATGTAAATGTAATAGTCGTCCGATGAGGGACTATGATCGAGTGTCAAATGCTAACTTGGTAACTATAGCCCGGTTGAGCCAAAAAATCTAAATGGCTCTTGATTCTTGAAGCTATATTTAACTCTTCAAGTGGGGATTTCATTTTTCAATCATTTGTACATAATTTGTTAATTTATTTTATTTTCAGGTGATTAATGAAGAAATACCGTTATGAGCTAAGGAAAAACCAATTGTTTGTTTTTTTTTCCGTTGAGATGTGAAAGGTAATTTCATTATACTTTAGTAGTCATGTCATATTGTAACGTATTATAACATTGAAGTTGTAGTAATGTCTGTCATGATCTCGTGAATGACGAGTGCTGATGCGTATCGTTGTTATTTTCCTTGTTAGGAAATTATGCTACAATGAAGTATCGCTGAATAAACTGTCTGCTACAATTCAAGTTGGAATCAGTGCCACAAAACAAGCTACAACGCATTTGTCGTCATTAAAAATTAAAAGGCAAAGTTGACATTCTACGACTGTGGTGTTTTTACTTGATCACTTGATCACTCTCATAATCGTCACATGTTATAAAGTTTTTCTGTGAGTAAACAGAGCAACTGCTCTACGTTTCATGTCTCATTCAATTCCTTCTTATTAGTTTGTCCGTTCGCTCATCCATATATATGATTTCACTCATCATTTCGTACTTATTACAACTATATCTTATTGGGAGGATTTATTGCGCCGTAACAACTTCAGCATGACCTTTGTTGTACCTGTTTTCTTCGTTCTTCTCAGCAGCGTAATATTACAATTTGCAATAGTATTATGTATTAAGTTTGGTTTCCTGCAAAATGGCATGTTCGTCAACTCTCTCAGACCGTTATATTGTAATTGCATCAGAATGTTCGATTCGTCATCATCATTAAAACTGTCGCAAAGCTATATTAGTATGAGTTATAATAGTCCAACGACAACCAATATTTCAATCTCAAAGACGCCAGACGCTAATGAATGAATTGTTCCATCAATTTTTCATGTTGGTTGTACACTAAAAAGGTTTATTACAAAATTCTTTACTCAAAAATGAATCAATATAATAAATGCGACCTTCATTTTTGTTATAATGTTGTTATGCACACGTGTCTACAGTTTATACTCAGTCAGTGAAATTTAACTGCAGGAGTAAATACAGTCCATGTAATCGGTTGTATCATAATCATAACTTTACGTGCGTCATAACTGCTCAGTAAAAGCTACAAGCTACACATTAAACCCGCAACGTTTTTTGCGCAAAAACATTTGGGAAATCAAAGCACACCGAAGACTGGAATTATTGTTGAATCATCTCCATTCTTTCAAAATTATAAAAACTTACGAAAGAGTTTGATTACATAAGCCAACGAAACGAAGTCCAGTTTTTGTGTTGTGCAATAACCATTCAAAGTGATACGTAAAAATGCGACGTGGAGTGAGTGGTTTTTGTAAGAAAAACAAAAACAAATTGTCTCGGTTTAAATTACAAAGAGTTTCCAAATGTTTCAAAAGTATAATCACATCTATATGTTTTCAAACGAATCATAATTAATTTGAATACGAATTTGAATATATGCCAAAGATGATGAGTATTTTGCTGCTTGAGGTGCGCAGTTGGTGTGACATGTTCGCACAGCTAACTGGATGAATGGGGTATTTACTTTTTGACAGCGTTCAATGGATTGTGTGTATGAGATGTCGAGACAGACGAGACATTTGTAATAAAAACTAGCTCTATTTGATTATTCATGACATCAATTTGGGAAGGTCAAAAGTTCCTATAAGAACTGCACAGGTTTCATACAAGTCTTATCGGCACATACATCAACTCCACAGAATGGTACGATCGCCTGTCTGTTGAATTATACCTTCTATCATTCCAGCTTGCTCTTCTAACTACTTTTACACTCATTTTACAACTTTTTGCTGTCCCAGCTCACTTGAACGTTCTTGTGCTATTGTAATGCCCACTCACTTGCTCAACTAGACACAACTGCAGTCTACTTGCTGCTTTCATGCACACAAATTGCACGGGCATGACAATTGTGAAACATAATAGCACTTGCACTACATAATCATTCTGTTTAAAGTAGCAGTTATTTAGCATAATGCACTTGTGCGACAGAGCTAACCAATTAATTCTGACAATATAGTCCTTTTTTCAACCCATTCACGACTTTCACTTCGTTTTCATTTATTGCGGATTTCAAAATGCAGAAAAATTCCTGCCGTCGTGATCGTCATGGTTGATGACGTTATTGGGGAGTACTGATACTGTACAGGGAAAGTCCTCGTCGTTCACGTCACAAAGTCTGAACTTGGGTCTGGGTGGTCGATAAGTAATACAATGCCCCTTAGTCATTCAATCTTGAAAATAATGAATGGTCAAGTATGTAGTTTCCATCGGGTTCTTGAAATGATGAGCTTAAATGCGTAGGAAAACAACTTCCGACGTTTTCCTTGTTGGAAAATTACACTCAATAAGTGGACTGACAGCTATACTATACTGACAACAGCAACCAAAGTTGGTCAAAACAAAACAAAGTTGAAATGAAAATGATGGACGCATGGCACACCTGCTCAATGAATGAATCCTCAAAACCCTAGTTTATTTACTCACAATAACAATGCAAAAGTAGTTTTCTAAAAATTCTGTAAAAAACGAAAATAACAATTGCTGTCTTCTAATTTTACAAATGTTCTAAGTGAAACCAGTTTAATGTTCCAGTTAAATGTTGATGCCAATCGCCAAACTGTGGTAAAGAACCAACCAATGCACTGGTTTGTTTGTTAGCGTTGCCAAAACTTCCTTACGCTTTCTCCAACTTGCAATTGCAGTACTTCCGCAAAGATTTCTGCGTCGTACATGCCTAAATGAATTGACATGTGTCTGGTCTTTCTAATTGTTTACGTGAGAGCAGTAAAGCAAATGTCTGTACCTCTGTACTACTTTAATTCAATTACACAAAGGCGCAACGATTCCAATTCGATATTCGACCTTGTGTGTATTTTTTTTATCCCGACGATTTTTTTTTATGCTGAACGGTGTTACTTTGTGGTCACAACGTCATACCATTGCCAGTTGCCACTTTGTCTTGATATTGTCACCTTGCTGCTCTGTAACAATAAAGACCTTTAGTACTACTTACCATTAAGAACCATAATGGATACTTCTGTTGAACAGCTAAAAGTACTCATTTCACTTTCAGGTGCCAAGTGCCAAAGTCTATACCTTAATGTGACCTGAAGGATCGAAGAAGAGCTATGACCTGAATGGACATGAACATTGTAAAGCAGTTCACTTTAAAAGGAGCAGCTCTGCATTCCTGTTTTTGTCTTTGAACATAGGTCAATACATTTTTAAACTGACGCGATGTCCATCAACATTTTGACTGACAACGATGTAGCCAAAATTGAAGTTTATACGTCGTCGCCGATACTGAACTTTGCATGCATTACCTATTTTAAAACGCTCCTTGTTGCATTTTAGGTTTGACATCGTCTTTACGATGCTGTCATGCTAGGAATTATACAATACAGTTATGTAATTGTTCAGAGTTCTTTCTTTTTTAATTTTTATTCCACTCTCAATTCAAGGAACGGTTTCTTACAATATAATTGCATAGTGTTACAATTTACAATACTTCAGTTCTCATAAAGTCTGTGCACATGCACAGCATAAACAAAGTACAGTTTACTTTTGGGTGATGTTGATGTATTGAATGCCTTGGATATTGTATTGAATTGGACAGTGATACTTTTGCTGGTTACATTTCGGCGTGATAGTGAAACTCGTGTATGCATTAATCTCTATAAAATTTTAAAAATGACAAATACTATCAATTAAGTTGACATGCTACATGCAATGAATACCAAATCTAAAAGGTCGTTAAAGAACTATTTTTTGGTTTGCTATTTCGTATTTACGTTGGACGAGAACAAAAACAACATGCTCGAGACTTTAAATTTTTTTTATTCACATCATATCTTATGACGCTATCCTAGACTAGTTTTTTGGTTACAACAGGGTCTGCATCAACTTACTTATAATACTGGTAGATTTATGAAGTTTTTAAAGCATGCTTTGAAAAGACTAGGATTGGAAAGGATGAAAAACGGGAGAAATCATGTTTTCAAAGTCAATTGAAAGGTAATTGTAGAGCATAAAAAGCGTAACGCCAACTGTGATGCAGATTATAAAGGTTATTAGATTTTGCAGAGAATAGTAGAAGGATGATGAATATTTTGGACACGTTTTCACGTGACGATTCAACTTGTTTTGAACCAATGAAAGACGGTGTTGTCTGTCCTTCCCACTGAATCATCCAATGAGAATCTAATGATAAAACGTCATCCCTTAAGGCAAGACAACTGGAAAAGTAAAGCTTAAAGTAGTAATTCTTGTAAGTATTGTAGTAGTAAATGCTCATCGAATTCGCCTTTAGGAAAGGGGAACGACGACGACGACGATGCCAATGATATGTTGATGATGATGACAACAGAAAGAATACGAAGGGATAGGATTGAGATTGGGGATGTGATTCGATTATTTGATTTTGAAAGAAGAGAACAGGAGCAGGGAAGGGCAAGACGGACTTGTCCGTCGTCCTGGTCTGCTCGTTTAGTCAACAACCAAGGAACACGATGTCCTACTGCCTTTTCCAAACTGTAGCTCTATGAGCCATCAGATCACGAATCACGACCAACCACAGTTGTTGGCAATACCTTTTCTTTATGACCACTTTTATGTCCACTTACCTGACAGAGACGAGTCAAGAGACGGCACATTGAAAATATATACCCGAAGCACCTCACAAGACTCGTACTAGTTGTTCATCTCGGCTCCTCTCCTTGGGTGTTGCTCTCCTGTTTGTCCTCCATCCTCCGTTTTCCAGATTCCAGCATCGAATTCATCTTTATGTAACCCTAGCCTTATCAAAAAAGGCTCTTGTCCATTATTGTCTTTATAAGCAACAAATTCGCTGTGTACCACACACTTCTTGCACTTGATCAAACTATTTTTGTGGTTCACTAGGCGTCCTTACGTGCGCATATTTAATTATTCTCTTCCCGTCGTCAACTTAAGACACGACGTGACAAGATAATAGCAGTCCAGAAAAACGTCTTACTCGACGTTTGCTGCTGTCCTGAGTGAGGAGTGCACATTCCTTCGTATCATCTAGTTTCTCCGTCCATTGGCATTTATGCAAACCTTTTTTAAAAGTCACATTGCATTCTCATTTTCTCCACCGAGTATTCCCTCCTACGTTTACAACAGATACAGTAATTACTACGACATCACGTGAAGTTTTGTCTTACACATTACACTCGTCGTCTTCGACTAAGCGAGAATGCCGGACCCAGTGAAAGGCCAGCAACTGAATGGCAGCGGTGGTGGCTCTACGGCCTCCGGAAAGAGGACCGCATGGAACGTGCGTGCTTCTGACTTCGCCAAGAGCACTTTCAATCCCATTCGATCCATTGTGGACAGCATGAAACTTGAGCCCAATCCGGATAAGCACATGATTGCCTTGTCTATTGGTAAGTACTTACTATTAGCAGCACTAAACTAGATTCAAATAGTTGCACACATTGCCATTGAACTTTCGACTTACCTTTCATTATTATCAAATTATCATACTATAATACGCTTCCTTTTCTAAATGCCATGTCCTTAAGTAAACTTACGTGTTACGGACAAACAGAATCTCGCTTTTTGAGGTCTCGCGAATACGACTTTGTCAAGTTATCTGACTTTTTGAGAGGACATGATTTCATGTTAATTGAAGTTGACAATGATGCAATTGTACCATGAAATTTCACGATTTAAGCTTCCGTATCTTATAATGATGAATTCTGTCAAAGTAACTGAACTAACCTAGCCTAGAGAAATGTTGTTTGGTCACCTGTTGTACTGAAAAAGCAGAATCAGGAGAAGATTGTGGTTAATATGTCAGCAATCGTCAATTGCATTGCAGCACTTGAACGTTCGGAACTGCATTCTCAGCTAATTGCAACACTTACTTTGGCCATTTGCCACCTCAATAGAAGAATTTGTGTGTCGATCTGTTCAGGCTCTGTAAGATGTGTAACTAAAATCATAAGAGAAAAGGAAAAGCGAAAAGTGCAGCCTGAACAGGTTCAAGTTGCAGCAGCATGCAGCATTAAAGAATTCATGGTGCGACGAAGTTGTTTCAATAGTAACTTGTTATGTCGTCGTATTCTAGCAAAATAACTGCAGGGAATTAAGACATCAGAACAGGCAGCATTCATTCGACAAGCTACGTTGTCACAATTGTCACACAGTCTCATCATGCTGTGTTATGTCGTGCCATCAGCACATGTCTCAAACAAGAAAAACAAGGTGCATAAGGCCACTTTTAATACTAAAATGATAGTAAATACAAGGAATTAATATAATACATGAAAGTATTAATTTGATTGACATACGTCGTTTTGTGTTTCTTCAACAATCGTACGTATAAATGTTTTACGTTACGGTTCCCCATCTTTTAAATTGAATACTTGAACCAATACATTGAAAAAAGTTAACATTTTATAAAACAAAAAAACTCCGACTTGACTTGCCTTGTGTTGCCGAGGCATTCTCAGACCAAGTCTATGAACCGAGCTGCCTGCCTTAAAGAATAGGAAACAGATACGAAATATACAAGATGGCAAATAACCTATGTATTCATTTGTTAATGAGCATTAACATCGGCTATTTAGTTTTTGTGGCTTTATTAGTATACAGTCTGTCTTGTTTCATTATCATTATACGCTATAAAGCTTTGAATGAACGGCATTTGTAGTAATGTTGAGGAGACAATACATCAACTGTTTGGCCTGTCTCAACTCTTTGATGGAAAACTTGTTCTTTCTTTGTTTTTCCTTCTGCTCGTTGTTGTTGGAATTATTTTTCATGTATCTTCCTAATCTACATTTTGCGTACTTTAGGATTTTCACAATTCAACTACCTTTTGTTTCTTATTGATAATGTCATGTAACTTTTGATGCTCTCAAAGATAATCAATCAAATATTAAGTCGTTTGAAAAGCATTCCTCGAGAGCACTGACGAACGAAACATTACTTGATTCTTACAACGTTGACACGGAAGTATATTTTCCAGTGGTTACATGTTACCTGTCTAGAACAAACTAATATGTCTCAAGGACACGCATCGTTTCCCCAACCTTGACCAACACAATTAGTAGTCTTTTCTGTATTTCTGCGATAGCCAAGGCGGTCCACAATCAAAGTTCAAAGTACTTCTTCAAGCAAACTAAATGGAACTTTAAAACTTTTTGGTAAAAGTGGTGGTTGACACACAAATTAGTACTTTTTGGCTACTCATTACGCACGGATTCGTGTACCATATTTTCCGGAATGTACGTCAATCAGGTTTGTAGTAAAACAGGGAACGGAATTTCCATTCAATTTTCATACCAATCAAACCTCAGCGGTTATTCGTGTCTTCCTGTACAGGTGCATGAAAAGGATCATTTTTTATCGGGTAATTACGAAGTAAGCATGAGCAGGAATTGTAAAATTTTTACAATGCAGGCTCAACTTGTTTTAGCATAATCAACACCGACCATGTGCTTGGCTTCTCTGCAAAAGCCGGCCGGTCTTTCTACATTTTTTTGTTGTACTTATGATTTTTCTTCTTTTCGTAATTGAAACTTTCCGTGTGCAAATTCCATTTGTAGGCAGTTGCAATCCTGAACAAACCACTTCTTAGCAATTCTGTCCTCCTGCGCCTGTGAATGCTAGTTGGCATTTGGCATGGTTTTACTCTGTCACGACCTTAAACCTTGAACTACTACTATGTAATAATGTGTAATTTTTATATTTTTATAACATTTTTAAACGGGTTATGCAGTTTTATCATGCCTTTGTATTAGAAATATTCAAATGACAACGTATTTTTAATTTCAGAGTTTTTTGTTCCATATCATTGATATATCATATCATACAAGTCCATTAGTGCTCAAATGGGGCATTTTGAGACAACTTGATAACTAATAAATATGAGATACGATAGCATTGAAATGTGTATTGACACTGAGACGAGACAAATGACGAAACCTTCTTAGGTTCATTGAGTGATTTTTAAATGGAGAGACAAAAGGGTTTGAGTGGAAGTCTTTCAAAAGGTTAAGATTACAGGTTATAAAGTTATAGGTATAATTGAGAAAGGAACTGTGGAATGCGGAGACAAGCAGGACAATACATAATGGAAGGTAGAGGACAAGTTTAAGTTGCAGCTACCCTGTCTTGTAATCATACGAGCTTGGGATGTTTCAAAACAGCCCTGAGAGAATACGAAGGGCAAGAGTAAACATATTCCATCTCAAACTTTACTAGAAACAAAAGTATTATAAGAAACAGAGAAAGTAGAACTTGTAGAACTGAAAGAAGATGAAACAGAGAGATGTAAAATGCTGGGAAGAGCTGAACAACTATAACAAGATGCGAGAAGGCGAAGGCACTAAAGTAAAGAGCAACAATAAGCCAAGGACATGAAAACCAGTCTTGAGTTGAGGTTTGATTTTACGATTATAAATATAGAAAAGAAAGTTCAAGAGTTAGTAGTATATTATATATACGATAACTGATCAATCCACGTCTTCTGTATGTATGCTAAGTTTTGACCAATGGTCTTGAAAATTCAATTTAATATACTTACTGAGAGCCTTCTGACGTTCTGACTTCACGGTTCTTACATGTTTGTTGCATCTTTGTTACATCATTGGTGTATCCCGTAACCGCTGTGCATTACCAACTCGGCAATGAAGGTTGATTAAATCGAGAATGATCGCGTGATGCCTTTTAAAAATCATGAAGTCAATGCGTGGGTAGTTTATAAGTCTCTCTAGAATATGTAGTTTAGGATATCAAAAATTAAGAATACTATTTCTGAGATTATACCTCTTCCAACTGCTGGAAAACGAGTAAAAAGCGGGACCATTAAAAGAATCAAGATTTCCAGGGTTAATCACAATTCCATTCAGGTTTTTCAACTGCTGCCTTGTCCCAGGTTTTCGCAAAATACACCTGTAAGAATGCGACCTTGCCGCTGTGCCTGCTCTTAACTCACTATATGTGTACAATGTACATGCCTTTTACCTGTTTATGACTGACATTGATTTGATACCGAAGATTTTTTCTTTTGAAATTCGTACAGGTGCAAGTCCTGATGAGGCCGGTGGACGAATGCATCTTGTTCTGATCCTCTTTTATTATATTCTCAGGTGACCCAACGATATTTGGAAATCTAAAACCGCATGAAACAATCATTGAGGCCATGCAAAGGTCTTTGGAGACAATGCGTTTCAACGGCTATGCTCCGACTGTTGGCTATCCTGAAGCAAGATCCGCTGTGGCCGAGTATTACACTACGCCTGAAGCCCCATTAACTGCAAATGTATTTCTTATGATTTTTATTACACTTACATTTTATGCAAATTGACTGGTTACGCTAATTAATTAAAAATGATTTGGTATTTGTAGGATGTCATTCTGTGCAGTGGATGCTCACATGCACTAGATCTTTGCATTTCTGCTTTAGCTTCTCGTGGTCAAAATATTCTTATGCCCCGACCTGGATTCTCTATTTACAGAACTCTCGGAAATGGATATGGAATTCACACAAAATTTTATGATTTGCTGGTGAGTAATTAAATTCGCTACTGTAATTAAATTAGCATCCGCCAGTCAGCACTATAAAGTTGTATTGAATGTATCTTCAATTATAGCCTGCAAAAGCATGGGAAGCTGATCTTGTCCATTTGGAGTCCTTGATTGATAAAAATACAGCAGCGATTGTGGTTAACAATCCAAGCAACCCTTGTGGTTCGGTTTATTCCGAAAAACATTTGGGTCAGATTTTGAAAATTGCTGAAAAGCATTCAATTCCAATCATTGCGGATGAAATTTATGACTTCTTTGTATGTCTCAACATTTTTTGAATTACTATTCGTATCATTAACTTCCCGTGTAAATGTAGAGTAACGAGTAACTTTTTTGGACACTAAAATAACAAATTTAGGTATTCAAAGGAGAAAGTTTTCACCCGTTGGCAACGCTGAGTAAGAATGTTCCTATACTTGCATGCAGTGGACTAACAAAGAGGTTAGTGTTTGAAAATTCTCGAATATATAAAATTCAAGTTTGCAATTTTTGAAATTAAATTAAATTTGTCCCGATGACAGATTTCTTGTTCCGGGATGGAGAATGGGGTGGATTCTCATTCACGACAGGAACAACGTTTTCACTCCTGAAGTATGCAAATATTATAGTGAAAAGCATTGATTACTATTCAAATAATTGCAATCAAGGATGCATTAATTTTTGTAGATACGGAGTGCTCTTCAGTCGCTCAGTCAAAGGATTATCGGAAGTAACACGCTGGTGCAAGGGGCATTACCAGACATTCTTAAAAACACTCCAAAATCTTTTTTTGAAGATACAATTTCCCAAGTGCAAGTAAGTTTTTCTTTTCTTGAGTAATGTCTTAATACCAATTGGAGAATAATTGATTTACTTCTTCATAGGTGAATGCTGAAATTGCATTTGAGCGTTTGCAGCTCTGCGCAGGATTACATCCGGTGAAACCTAAAGGAGCGATGTACATGATGGTAATTTCGTAATATGTATTATAACCTAATCCTGTTCATAGTGGAAACATAGAACTAAATTAGTGAAGTCACTTAAACAAGACTTTTTCTTAATATTAAATAGGTGGGTATTGAAATGGAGCGGTATCCTGAATTTGCAACTGAATTCCAATTTGTGGAACGTTTGGTATCTGAACAATCTGTCTTTTGCCTACCAGGAAAGGTATGCTTTCATTTATATTGCATGCAATAACGAGGCATGTCTATTTTAGCACATTTCATTAAGAGATTTCTAACGATTTGTTTGTGACGTCCTAGTGCTTTGACTATCCTGAGTATTTTCGCATTGTTCTCACTGTGCCCAAAGACCAATTGCTGTTGGCAATGGACCGAATCACCGAGTTTTGTGATGATCACTACGTGGAAAACAAAGGAACGTCAAGAGTGGTCGAAATTCACGGAGACAGTGTTAAAATTGACCACAGCATTCCAAATTATAGACCCACGGGGCCAATGGCCAAAACATAAATTATGAAAACGTGAATTATTTTTCATTGTTTTCTCATGTCGTATAAGAATTCATTCTCTATTCTACTCTCTCTCTCATCGCCAATCATATTTTTCACTCACTCTATCCCCGCTAGCCCGCTATACAAATTGCCTTTGTTGTCTTTGCTACGGAATTTTGAATTTCAAGCTAATTATTACTATTACAAACAAACCTTAATTGACATCTTAAATCTGTCTGTTACGGTTGTAAATGTATAAATCAAACTCGCATTCGACATTTTCGGAACGTGATCCATAATTTTGCGTATTATATAATACAATGTTAGAACAATAATGTTTACAAAAGCAAAAACTTAACGATTCCGTGTAGTACGCTTTTCTGTCATCGTATTCAATCCTATTGTAATAATGGTTAATTAATGTTTCGATGTTCGATTTCTAGCTAAAATATAGTAGTACACGCGCATAAAATCAGCATTAAAAAAATTAAGTATATGAACGATCACTGTAACCCTGTGGTGATATAATCAATCTTGACACCTTACAAAAAGATTGAAAATGTTTATTACACATAGAAATTATGATTTATTCTGAATAATTAAAATTATTAAATGCTTTGTTCTATAATAATCTAGCTTTAGAAGAAGAGGCACCCCTCATTCCTGTTATCCAGTTAGGTTAACTTCATAAAATTTGCAGATGTACAACATCTGCGTCATTACAACATTATGTTGGTTACACATATAATGGAAATTCAACATTAGCTTTTGACTTTGGCGAGTTTGGTGACTGTGGCACATAGTTTAGCCGATAAGCATCTGTATTAAAAAACAAAGAAAACAATTAATTAAGTCTCGCTTTGATCATACCCTTGCTAGTACGTATCCATACACTTCAACTAAAGTAAGATCATAAAACTACTAATAAAAAATAGCACTGCAGTAACTAAAGGAGTTTAAAACAAATTCGATAATATTACTAAATTAATCATAAAACGTTTGACAGCGTTGTAATCGTACGTATATAAGTAATTATGACTAAAATTATCGTGTCCGATTAAAACAAAACGTGACTACACCACGGGAACCAGTCTAAATTCAGGAAAACAGGAACTTACTTCTCGTCATTTCCTCCATCGTAGGGTTTTTACAAGCGCTACCCAAGTGCGTAGATTTGCCACAATTATAACATGACACTTTTAGTCTGGGTGCAGTCTCAACAGATTCGTCTAATGCTGGTACCGCTGTATCCAAACTATTTGTTGGTATGTCACCCGTCATGGGAGAACTAAAAAAACTCACACCCGTAATGGTAGGCTGACCCGGGCGAGAATTCGTTGGCTGAGCAGTTGCTCGTTTTTTGGAGTTGTACAAACTATTGGATTGTGATACAACTTGAGGCATAGTTTGCTGTTGTTGTTGAGCTGACTTCTGAAACTGTTGATGCTGTCCAGCTATGGCTTTTAATGCAGTTGACTGCATAACTTGATTCGACTGACTTGACTGACCTTTAGGACTCGAAAATTGTACGGCGGCCGAAGTAACTTGAGGAGCGGAAGGTGCATTTGACGTATTCTTATTTGAATATTGTTGACTTGATACAGCAGAACCTGGCGAAGCTGACGGGAGAGCCGTCACGGATGGCTGCTGCTGCGGAGACATTAGCTGTGTACTAGGCTTAGAATTACAGTACTGTGCTAGGGTAGCTGTAGACGAGACTGACGGAGACAAGATTGGATGACCCTGACCTTTAGCGGAGAATGACTGAATTGCATTCTGAGACAACATAGGAGCTTGAGAAATTGGCATCATTTGTGGGGGAGCTGGGCATTTTGGAAATTGCTGAACGGAGGCCGACGGTACGGACGTTGGTAGTTGTTGCGGCATAAGGTGTTGATTTGGAGGACACTTTGAAAATGATTGGACAGAGGCCGGCGCAACTGAAACAGGAAGTTGTTGCGGTAAGATTTGATGATTAGGTGGTTGACCAGGGGAAATGGCAAACTGAGGAACGGGTAAGGGACCATGTCCAGAAGGCGATATAAGTTGCTGAGACTGACATTTTACTGAAAAATGCTGAACAGATGGCGATGATACAGGAGAAGAACTGCCCAGTGAAAGTTGTTGCATTTGTTGCGGCAACTGACCGGGTGATGGGAGCGAAGCAGGTTGTAACGGAATTGAAGCCCCCATGCCAACTGGAGCGTAAGGATGGGCATTAGGCTGTTGTGCGTGTCGAACGCCAACAAATGGAGACATGAACACAGAATGCTGAGGAAAGTACTGCATGGAGCGAACGTTAACGTTTTCATTAGTTGTTGATGATGTCGATGTTGATGTCCCCGGAGGAGCAAGTCCAGGAGAAGAGTAATAATAAACTGGCACCTTCGTCTCAAAGTGCTGCTGAATAGAGAAAACAACAACAGTAAAGCTTCATTGCACAAAATAATTGTAAATTGATATTACTTATAGCTAGTGAAAACATGAACGTACAGGAGGTAACATCTGCATATGATAAACTGGACTAAAAGCGGGCTTCGGTACGTCGAATTTCGTTTTATGACTCCTCACGCGACCAAGAACTGAACCCATTGTTGACCGTTGATCGAATGTGAATGCGGGGTGATGAGTTCCGATAGTGAAGAGCAAGCACAACTCTTCTAATGCCGACTGGTCCAATCCTTCAAGCCATCCATCAGCTTCCAAAAATTGCTCTATTTCACTCAGTAGTTCGTAATAGGCGTTGGCACTATCACGATTTGTAGCCTCCAACAATGACAGGTACAAAATTAACTTTTTTCTCCTTCTATCATCACACAACACGGGCATATCTTCATCAGAGTCCTCGTCCTCTTCACCACCACTTGTTCCTCCACTGTTTGGCAAACTTCCTGTAGAATTTGATACCGAGCCAGGTACCAAATTGACCGAATTTCCTTTATCCACTGTTTTGGATACTTGTGCATTTTCAGATTGTTGTACAACGGACAACAATGATCCACCACCAGGACCTGACAGCCTTGCCTTTGCATCACCTGATTGAGAAGATCGATGTGCCGCATCATTACCTGAAAAATAAAATCATCAAGTTGAGCTATACTTTGGCCAATTTTTAAAGAATTGTTACAATTCAAAATCCTAATAAAACCCTAGTGTATAACTCACTCTGATTTTGATAATTGTAAGTGTAGTTTGCATTTGCTGCTCCAAAGTTATTGTGATTATGATTTAGTGGATTTGGTAGTGGTACGGGCGGTTCCGCCAGCCTACTTAACAGTACATCTTTTTCTGATATATTTATATTTTGAGCGGAGAGCAGGTTAGCTCTGTATACGGCATCTCGAAGTCCGTTGTAGTCCCTCCTCGCCAGGTGTTCCAAGACGGTTCCTACAAACCGCAATTCAAAGGGCAGACTGTGATCCAGTAAAGCGCACATCAATTCAATTCGACCCCCAGCACTCTGTTGCTTGTACCAATTCGTCACATCATCTCGGGAGAGCATCGTCCCTCTGTAAATTCAAACAAAATATGATAATTTAACAAAAACTTCAGTTCATGCTATTACGCGCGTGTTAAAAATTCCAGAATATAGAATAGTAGTACTTCTTTCAAAATTCGTAAGAGAGGACAAAGATTGCAAATTACTTTTGATGAGGAGAATGAAACAAAAGGTTTGGGTAAAAGAACATGGTTCTACTGTACGGACCGCGTCGAAAAGTCGGAATCAAATACAAAACTTATTAAATACTATGTACTAACCTATATAAAAGCATTCCCTAAAATTCCACAGATGGAATTTCCTGACGTCGACAAACCGCATATAATCCTATCTAAACTGCCGTTCTAAACATAAACCGCTCACCAAATTGCATTATAAAAGTAAATTATCACGAATACCATGCAGTACTTATATTAATAAACAATGCAACCTATAATTTTGCTCATGTCTGCACCGCAAGAATTTTGATTGCATACAAGGCTAACGGTAAAAGGATGGAAATTATAACTTTTTAAAATAGTAGTAAAAGGTATCACATCTTAATCTTTAAGACTGTAAAACCAAATACTACCAAATCACAACCTACAAATCCAGTCAAATAGTAAACAGAATGCTAAGTGAAAATAAGCAGTCCAATATCTATTACTAAATCCCAATTCCATAACAGTATTAGCTTGAAATCGTTACAGGTCACAACTATTGAAATTAATAACAATAAATGATAAATTGGAAACGCACATTACTAACATATTATTGAGATAATAACTAAGGTCAACTATTGGAACTCACATTGTACACGTGTTTTACGAGCGTGTAGTTTACACAATGGGTTTTGTAAGTTTGCTTGCCTTACAATATATGAATTTATGACTACTAAAAATATGGTTTAGTACATAAATGAAATATTATAGATTTACCTGAGTGAAAATTGAGTAACGTGACGTGGAAAGAAAGACTATAATTGGAAGGTAATAAGAACGGAAGGTGTGAATAATCTTCCGTCTGTTTGAGTTTTTGGACTGGTTGTGTAGGCTGTTGTTGGCGGTGGTGGTGGTTTTGCTGATGAGGGCCAACCCGTGGAGGAGTGTTTGTTGATGTGGCTCGGCTGGCTGGCTCCTGGCTCTATATCCTTCAGTCTACACTACCACACTTTCGAGAGAGAGACGACGATGATAAGAAATTTGCGTATGTCCGGTACGAGAATTCACTAATGAATGAGCGAATGAATGACTCGAATGAATGAGAACGTGTAGCGACGGAGCTGAGGAGCGAGGAGCGACCACGAACGCAATTGACGAGAAGAGGAACGAGCAAGAACAAGCTGGGCCAGGTGTACAAACCACGAAAAATATTATTAAAAACTCCTATAAAATAGAAACACAAGGAATTAACAAAAATATTAATTATGTAATTGTAAAATCACAATTTACGATTTTGTTCTCTCACTTTTTTTGTGCAGAAAACGTAGTAATATTGTAACTTTGTAAGATTTACAACTCTGTCTCGTGTATTATTTGTGTGACGACTGGGATTCCTGATGTTCCAGCCTTTGAAAAATGGTATAATGTCTCAAATGCTTATAATTTCACTCGTTGAAAGAGGTTGAAGGTGCAGCAGGGCACAAGAGCAAGTTATAGTCTGTGTGTCCTGTGTGTTGTGCCTTTGTAACAAAACTTCTTGATCTGAGTTTTTGAGTATCACTATTATATGATTTTCTATGGAATGGCTTTGCTTCACTATGCTAAAATGTAGGAGATGAGGCACAACATAGTCCAGTCAGCAATGTAGTGTAGTAAAAGCACTAAACTAAAACACCACGCAACTTGTTCTTTAGTCCTCAATGTGGATGTGTGAGATGCAAGAACTCACTACAACATAGGAGTACAACATAAGCACAAAAACACTCCGTATGTTATGTTGTTCCTCAAAATGCTTGAGAAGTTAACTTGTGCTAAATTCTATCTCCGTCTCTTCTTCTACTTCCAAGATAATATTGCGCTGCTCCTCTCCTTCTAACTTGTTCTAACTTGCACTTTGCGATTTTTTGAGGTACAGGAGCAGCAGCAAAAGTTTTTAAAGCAAGGCATATAATACCAGTAGGCTACAGCTAAAAAAGCTGTACAAAGTAGCCAGAGTGTAGCTCTATTGCTCCTTTCCTTGCCTCCTTTTGCTAATCTGTCTTGTTTCGTAGTTCTCTCGTCTTGTCTTCTCTTTCCTTCACTACTTGTCTCAAGTCACTTTATAATTCAAAAGCTATGCTCAGTTCACTTTTGGTAAAAGACTAGGAGCAACAGACATGTAGTAGTACAGTCTGTACAGTGTACTACAGTTACAGTGTCGTAGTAGAGTGTAACAGTGGTTTTGATTCCTTTCCTCGTTCCTGCTGATTTGGGCATAAGGGAAAGAGCTTGGAGCCGAGGAAGAGCAAAAGCAGATTACAACACGAGATGAGAAGGAGAGAACCGAACGTGAGGAAAGGAGTAGTGAACAGTACAAGAGATCCACAAAAAGAGAGAATGTGCCATGCTTTTCAGTTTTTTGAGGAGGGGATAGGCTTTAGAGCCAGGCATATGAGGCACATTCGGAGGACACTCGTAGTAACGTCGCACTCGCACGTTATAAGCAAAACCAAGCAAAATTCGGTTTGCCTTTTGCTTTTGCTCGCTCTCTCCCATTCAAGTATTATTCTTCATGGATTTCATGGAGAACACGAGAAGGAACGCAACGTATACGTGCAATCCAAATCTCGAATCAGTCGAATGCAAGCAATGTCCAAAAAAATCTTCAATATTGGGCTAGTGCAGGCGCAGAAACACTCGCGATTCCCTCATCAACTCACAGGAGGCACTTGAATCCCATCCACCCATCTTCCATCCCACGCAGCTCGCCAACTCACATTATGTCTACGTCTCTCTTCTTTTATACTAAAAACCTTTTTTTTTTGCAAAAAAAATCAATAAATCGTATTTACACTTTACACAGTGTACAAGAGTGGACTATCAAACTCCCACACTTCTTTTCATTTTTATTCCAATTTCTTAAGCATCATTTTTCCGTCGAAGCACATCTCATCGTCGTCATCTCATCATCCTCGTCGTCGTCTTCTTCCTTTCAATTACCAAGGCCCTAATATCATTCAAAATGTAGGATGATGTGCTCTGTATCTGGTAGTGTAGGTGGATGTGGATCTTGTATTTTGCACAAGATTGGATGACAAAATCAATATAAACTTGAGCAAAGCAGCAACGTCGTCTTTATAACATGACAATTTCATTCGCTGTTTGTGTTTGTTCATGTCCAACACTGACAATTTCTGCATAACGCATTACCAACTTCAACAATTTGTTGATCTGCCCTTGTTGTCCCCGTTGTTGAGTTGCGTTGCATGCTTCTCACATCCCACCTTACACTTTACACACATGATGACGATGATGACGATGATTCTGATGATGTGATGATGCACAAGCAACAAGCAAAGAACCAAGACAAGCATTGTTGAAAGAGGCGTAGTTGAAGAACAAGGTTTTTCAAAGTTGGGGCACATTGAGACAAACGCCAATGACTAATGAGAATGACTCATTTCATAGCATTATTGCATTCAATTTTGCTTACTTACAGGTATAGGGCAGGGTAGGATGGTTTCATGCTTTCACGTCCTCATGTTTCATTATGTGCATTTTACATGTAGAAGATTCCAGCTAAAGTCGGATTATATAAAAAATAATCTCATGTTCTTAAAAATTAATGAGAGTTTGATTCAAATCCGGAAACTCTCTAGACAGTCAGTCTGTTCTCGTAATATGTAATAATGGTGAAACAACAGAAGGAACTAAAATGTAATGTCGAAGGTGAACGAGAGACATGTTCAAAGTGAAAGCCGACGCCTACGCTTCGGTGGTGGTGGGTGGTGTTCGATCTTCATTAAAATAGCAACGAGATGAGAATGAGATTAACGTCATTATTATTCTCTGAAAATTCCCTACCTTTCGTGGTGTAATCATAGCCGTAGTCAGACATAAAATTTCAAGAAAAATAAGAATATTTTCTTTTTAATACAATATTATTTTGATTATATTCATAGTTGTGTGCATGTATGCGTCTGAAAATTGAGGAAAGGTACATACAATCATTTGTTTATTGCTTTAGGAACGTTCTTATTGAAATTAGCATCACTCATTAACGCATTACGCAAATATCGTTTATTTATGCTTTTATTATAATGTCTTAATAGGTGGTTTGTAATGTTACTATACCTTATGAGACCTGTGGATTGTGATTGGGAAGGGCTAAAGAAATTAGTTTTGATTTGCGATTTGTGCGTTGCGAATCTAGTTCATGGTTAGATGGGATGAAAGATGAAAAGTAATCAGTTTATCAGTTTATCAGACCTTAAAGGTGACTTCTCTGCGTTTTCAGTTAATTAATGTAGGCAGAAAGGCCAAGTAATTGTCTTAGAAACAAGTTCATTTAGCACGTATAGAAGGCAGGTTGGTGATAGATAATCAATTCTTCATGTGAGATAGTAATTAATTAAACACCGCTTTAATCTGTACATTGGAAGCATGGAGTGATGTGCTATGCTTAGGTATATCATTTGCCATAACATTGCACTTGGTCGCGGCATCATCATTACCAAATAAGCTGAAACCTCTCAAATACTATGACTCGTTGTTGTTTCTAAGCAGTTGTTTTAGTGAAACGAAACAATGTGTACATAAGCTAATCATCTTCCTTTGGTTGCATCTTAATTATTCCAGTATATCCAGTGATAGAGAGTGAGAGAGAGGTCAAATTACAATAGTCATACCTGTCTTGCTCAGTGACTTTGTAAAACACATCAACTTGTTAAATTGGCATAAACAAACGTTTAGTGACTCAGTCATACAGCTACTGTTTGCTTAGTTTGTTCCTACTTTTTCCAGACCAGGTACAGCCGTTACGTTGTTGACTTTAGTACCTGTTCATTATTTACAAGTAATTTTGTTATCTCATAACCCGCAAGACGTTTGCACATATTTTTTGTAATTCAATTGACGTCGACTCTTGAAAATTAACCATTCGTTCCCCGGCAATTTTTGTGTCTTCATTAGTATCAAAATAACTTTCTTTGATACAGCAACACGACAAAATTCCCTTGTTTTCCACTTTACCAAGGAGTGAGCGTTTTAGAAGTTGACAACCGCTAAGTTCCAGTGCCAATTGCATTTTTAAATATATAGGTAAAATGAGTAGTGGTAGCAATTGGAATGGCAAGCTATCTCAGAATCTGGAGACTTTCATAGCCAAGGGGCGTAGAAACTCCGCTGTGATCATCAGTCATTTACGATCAGGATCTCTTCCCATTCCCAGGTAAGACAAATTATATAATTACATGCGACTCATTACAAGCAATTTGCTGGATTCCGAACATAAGGATGTAGAATTCTAACATAAATCCATATTAATACAAACTTTATCGTTGCTTTGCATATTTGATGCCCATTTTCTATTCATATGAGTGCTAATTTTTTAAAATCAGGGTTTATAATGAAACAACTTTTACTATCTCTGCGAAATACTACCCATATGAATACAGGAGAACGAATGAATTCGTACCAAAAAACTACATTCTGCATACATCATACATTCGTATTTGAATTTTTGATATCAATTTTTAAGTAAGACTTTGTGATTATGGTACTACATCTAATTTACAGAAGGATCAAATTTATACTATGAACCCTTTTTTAGGTTTTGTGGTAATCTATGGTAATTAATTATGATATGATAATTGAGTTGATGCATGCTTAACGAAGATTACAATATGAAAAGAAGTTTACACAGGTAGAAAGGAAAGTCATTGTATTACTTTCTTGAAATTCAATCCCGTGATGATGGAAACAATCATTTGAATAACAACGGAAAATCTGAGTAACTCCACAGAGGGAACAAAGAATGTTGCTCAATAGTGTTTATACTCAGAAACGCACGAGCAACAAATTGTGCTTCTCCTTTCTTTAATGCACCTTCTCTGTTCTATATATTCGTTATATTTTCCTTTTATAAAAAAAGTAAAATAATAGCCTGTATTTTGTGGTGTTATGTGTTATACAGCTACATAAATATATAAACTATAACTCACGAATTTGTGAACTTTTGAAATAAACATTACATTAATGCTTAAACGATTTTTGGTCAGTTGGGGTGGTGCGTCCACTTCAAAACCAAGCAAAAAGAAGACAGCATTCGTAATGGACGTAGAAAATCCAGAAAATGGTCATAAAATAGGTGATGACAACCCGGAGTCGAACCCATTTTTGGAAGATTCAATTCGACCAGAGCTAGAAAATAAATTGCAGATGGTTCCCATGAACCGATTGACCCATGAGGAACTAGCACACGATCCTCGATTCTGGAAACGACAAGGAAAGTAAGTGAACCATAATAAAGGTCGAGGATTAGGATTAGCATTATAATCACTATAAGAAGTAGTATTACTACCCTGTAAATTATGCTATATGACGAGCAAAACTGACTGAGTGCATTGCACAGTATGACAAGCAATTAAAGAAACACATCAGACACAGAAGATAATTTCTCTTGGCATAATAATTAAGAAATGGGCTTTTATGTTACAGCAACAACTTGGGACTTGTCCTCTCTGCAATGTATGCGAAACTACTGGTCGTGATGGGTATTGCATTCCCACTCTCTGAAGTCATTTCGACCTTCATCCCTGCTCTGTTTTACGACGTAAAATTTCATTAACAACTTTTGTTCTGTCTGGCTAATTGCCATCTTAAACCTTAAACCAACTACTCCTTTACCTTCATGTTTTCAGGGTTTCTATCTGTACCTTTATTTTGGGAGCATTATTTTCATGATATGCATCCTGGGGAATGTGATACGAGAAAAGGCTACCAAATCAGCACGAGACATTGTTCAAGGTTCGAATTTGAATCTCCTACTGTGTCTGTGTAGTCCAACTAAGTAGTATTTCAATTCAATCTCCAAAGTTATGACATTACAATGATTAACTGTAGCGCATTGTTATTATCTGATGAAAAATAATATATTTGATGTCTGAATCGAAGGAGTTAGCTCTATCAAGATGAGATTTAATGCAAATACATCCAAGAATGGCAGTCCGAGAAACAATAGTGCCAACTCCGCCGAAGATCCTGACGCGATGACAACGGACAATGTATCTTCGGAGTCTTCTGATGGATTTTCTGATTCACCACCTCCAACTCCTATCAGTCGAACTTCTGAATCATCTCGAATCAAAACGAATCGTAAAATCTCTGCGACCATTTTATCAGCATCAAAAGAACGGGACAGAGGAAGTCATTTTGGAAGTTTCTATTTAAGAATGGGCGCTGTTGGTATAAATTGAATAATATATAATACTTATTGTCAATTCCAAATGTCTTATTAAGATGCATTTGTGGCAGTATTAGCATAGCAAGGTCAATAAGATATATGATTCTTGTTGTTTTTCTAGCTTTTGGTATCGGCAGCATGATTTACAGCGGCCTCGAATTTGGGCAATATTTCGAACTGGAGCCGGACACCAAATGCCACAATATAATGATGGCACTGACCCCTGCAGTTCGAATGATCTTCACATTCATGCAAATGTACTTTATATTTCTAAATTCAAAAATGGCTGTGTCTCGAGGAACGCTTGGCTCGCAATTTGGTCTGATGCACATGATTGGGACAAACCTCTGCGTATGGCTCAATGTTCTTGTACAGGAGACGAGACATGAAATCCTTCATTTTTATGATCCGGACAATCAAACTGTGAGCTTACATCATGGCAAGAACCAAGAAAATTTGGCGCATTTGTTTATTCATAATTCCATGGAATCCTCCGAGCATCACAACACGTCAACAAGTTCTGATGGGTTTCATTCAAACACAGATCATTTGCTACAAGAGTCATTTTTACGTTTAGTTGACAATGTGACTGAAATTGTACACTCACGCACCACCCGAGGAATCAAAGGACCATATTCGATGTACGAATGCCGACGAACTGACATTATTGGCTCCATTGTCCAAAATGCAGCTCCATTTTTGTTTCCGTGCACTGTTGAGTACTCTTTGATTTGCGCTGCCATTTGCTACGTTATGTGGAAAAGCATGGCAAAGCGTCGAGCTGCTCGAATTACACAAAAAATGAAGAGACATCATCATGGCACAGAATCTCATGATGTAACTGCAATTATGATACACTTTTCAAGACGACTCCATTCCCGTGTTTAAAAAGTATAATCATATAATTCAGGTTAAATTTATTGGTGTAGATCTCAGGAGTGTCAAGATCACCTCATCATTACACCGTGGATTGTGCCAGAGCAAACAAAGGTTTATTTTTAGGAATATTCGTTCTTGTCATGACCATTATGAGTCTCATCATCAATTTTGTCCTGGCTTCTCGCCCAAACTACAAAGCACTGGGCAATTTAGAAGTTAACATTACAGAAGTTGTGGTTTACACTGTGTCAACTGTTGCAGTCATTATCGGAATGTTTCAGGTAATTCAAAATCTCTACTAAACTAAACTAAACTTCATGCCAAGATTCTGTAGGCAGCTTTTTATGTGTAAATGTTACAGATGCGGGAACTGAGATATGCCAAAAGACGGAATTTGGAATTGGACAATATACTTTTGATAGTGGCCCAAACGGGCTCCTTGATATTTAACGTGTTTACACTCATCAGTGTTCAGTTTATTATAAGAGATGGAGAAAAGCTTGGTCTTTTCACAGCATTGGCAAAACTTATTCAATTGTTACTACAAACACTATTTATTTTGGACGCTTCCAAACGAGTTGCTTCTACACCTGAACAAGCAAAAAGAAAACCTGGAAGAGAAGTTGTTACTTTCCTCCTAATTACCAATTTGGCCATGTGGCTGATTAACGCTTTGGAAAAGTCACATAGCGACAGTCATCCCATTCAGCTTCAATTTTATGGGGTATAGTCCTAAAGATCTTCTCAAAGAATTAAATACATTTATAAGCATTTATCCAATGGAATACGCTGTAAAGAAAAGATAATAAATTTATGTAGGTATGGGCGTGGACAATAATTACAGATATCAGCATGCCATTGGCAATCTTCTACCGTTTCCATTCCACCGTTTGTTTATGCGAGATTTGGAAAAAGGCATTCAAGCAGAAACGAATTTCACATTAATTTCTTTGAAACAGTCATAAAGCGAACCAAAGTTTAATATCAGTAGATTTGCTGTAAACTAAAACAAAACAAAAAAAACATAATGTTTTCAACGTTTGTAAAAGAAAAAAACGCATGATTGTCTCAAAACCATTGAATGGTTTGTTTTGATCCCAAATTCTTTTAAATAAAAGTTTAGTCCTCTTCTGGAATTCCTTTGATAAGTTCTCTCATGATTATTTTCATGCCGTCCATGAACTCCAAAGCGCTCGGAAGAATTTGCCACGCTGGGCATTGGTATTGGTTAGCAATGGAAAAATGAATAATCAGTAAACACAGTAGTCCACATACAAAGGAAGTAATTTAAATATTTTTGTTTAGCAAGTTAGCAACCTGGAAGCAAATGACCATACTGTCCTCTGTCTCGAAGTTCGTAAGTAACCACGAATCTGGTGTTGTGCTTTGCTTTGACCCAATCCATTGATATTCCACTTGCCACGTCTGTAAAAATACCATTAGCACTAGTTAATGTCCCAATGAGCAAAAATAACACCCAATTCTTCCAGTGAACTCATATTCATTATGCTAAATCTTCGTACACATTAAGTCGACCACATTTCCAGGAGTAAAAACTGTGTCGTAACGAACACCATGTGCTACGGCTGCCATTTGCCCTATTCGCATCTGTAGACGTTTATACCAAAAGTACATAGTATAGACATTGTATTTTATAACATAATCAGGGTAACTAATTCAGGCTAATATTACGTAGGTATTGTATTGTGGAATTCTGTCATTTGTATCTCCGAATGGAAAAAGTAAGTATTGTCCAGCACTGTGCAAACTCAAGTAAAAATCCATTCTGTCAGCGATGCTGTCTATAAAATTTGCAGTGGATCGCATTTCGGGTTCGGAGAAAGGAGCCGAACCTGCATAAGCATTGCTACATGGATCAGGAGACGCTCCACCGTTTTCTACAAATTTACAAACATTACAGTATTTGCAGTCGACAACAACATTTAAAAATGAATAATTGGGCATTTTGAAAACTATGATAAACTGGCGTACCCATCCAGGCGTAATCAAAGTTCCTATTTCCATCCACACCTTTGCAAGCAGGATTAGTAGTATTGGATCTCGTTTTTCTCCAAAATCGGTCCTATGAATTTCAGAAATTAGTTTTCCCACGACATACTAATTAGAAAATTATGATTAGCAAGTTAACAATGCATACATTTTCATGACTGTAGGCAAAGCCGTCTGGATTGAAGACAGGTAAAATATAAAAGTCGTAATTGTCGAGCCAATTCAGTATCTCCGTGTTATTTCCATATACTAGCTGGTCAATAATGTACGTACAAACAGCTCCTGAGTTGAAAATTTAGTAGGCATTTCATTACTTTTTTAGAAATCAAATCATAGATCGTCGTTTATGCTGGTAATTGTACCTATACTTTTCAGTACGAATACTTGCCTGTAATCCATTCTCTTGCATGTATTTCTGTAATTAATTATTATTTATAATTATTTTTTAAAGGATCTAAATGTCGATAGGAAATAGTGAAATATCATTCTAAAACATAATTATACGGGAATCAATCCAAATGGCTCGTTTAGTTTCACCAGATTTTGAAATTTTGAGCAATCTCAAATCCCTTCCTTCAGAGGTGCTACCGATGCTCACCGTTGAAATATACGAAGGATGCGCAGCAGCAAGGCCATCAATGTATTCATAGATCTGTCAGATATCAGATTAGTATTTCATTATGACTGTTTCAGGGCTTTGAATGATGTTCAATGTCACTTTTAATTTCAATCGAATATGGTTATCAGGTATTTACGCTGGCAAGGTTGTAATAACGATCCCAAAGTAGTCTTCCATTCATAAGTTTGTCTTCGTTCACTGGAATGCTATCAATGTGTCTACAGAATTCAAATAATTTCAAAATTTGATGTCAGTACATTTTCATCCAAGAAATGACAATATCTTAGAAAGGCAATAAACATTAGAATATCTTTAGTACTTATAGTATACTTATACACTTATGTTCACTCACTGTTGGACATCTGCAATTAACTCAACTGTATTCATACTTGATTGGTGAATAAAATTAGAGAAAATGTGTGAATGCTCCGGTGACACTAGTATGCTCACATCGTCCCCAGCTCTCACATGATCAGTGAGAATCTGAATCTGAAATGAAAACCATTTAATAGCACACACAATTCAGAAGATCATTTACTATAATCTTCACGAATAATTATGTTAAACAATGTTTACCCCAAGTGTTTCCCACTGTTTTAAAATTTTGGCATGTTCCTCACTCTGTACGGAAACGCTAAGAATTTTGTAGCCATGGTACGAAATCTTAGCATCCGTGAATGCTGCTGTACAAATTACACAAAATACAGCAATTAAAGTAAATTTCATTTTCAGTTACCCTACGGAACCCAAGTTTCAGTGAAAACTGATAACACCTCCAGGAGTTCTGAACTGACGACACGTTCTTCCAATAATGTCATAAATAAGCAGTTTATTTACGCTTCACCATGAAAAAGTAGACAATTTTTATCTTCATGAATGTCAAGGTAAGGATTAACAGAAAAGTGTTTTATCGGAATGCTATCGCTCTCAATTCAAAGGTGTTTTTCAATAAAAATTCTCAAAACAACGAGAAACCACTTTACAGATTTTGATTGAATCCAATTTTATTTAGTAATAAATACTGCATTATGATAAAGGTTTATCTGCTAACTTTCAGCTTTGATGCCAATCAACAAAGTGCAAATAACATTGGATATAACTATTTGTCTATTCAGATATTCCCTTTCTGATTTCAGCTACCATGGCTTGGAGTCCGTCCATAAACTCCAAAGAACTTGGAAGAATCTGGTTTGCTGGAAGAAGGAATCCGTGCTTTCCTTTGTCTCTCATTTCGAAGGTGTACGTAAGCTTGGTGTTGTAAGTTCCCTTCATCCAGTCCATGCTCCCACCACTAGCTTGGTACAACAAATCCACGATGTTACCTTCAATCAAATCAAATGAATTAATAATTCAGCTCGAACATTTTCCAAAGAATTTTACACGTGTAGTTAGTATGATTAAAATTACACACC
>JABASF010000102.1:0-69629 GCA_019776145.1 Harlomillsia oculata | reverse complement strand
CGATGCTCTTATCACTTTAACCTACTACACATTTTTGGCATTATATTTACCATTGCAAAAATTCTCACCATTCTAAATAATCATTTCACTATCTTCATCTTCCCTAGGTAAGGATTCAGTTTTCTCTTGTACATTGTCCTTACTCATCATATCATCATAACTTTACCATGCTGTACTTGCTAGTTGCCACTTGAAAGTTACTAGCGTGAAAAAGCGTTCCACTCTCAGTAAAGTAAATTGTCAACTGTGTAATAGAAAATGACTACTGAAGTCACTGAAGTGGCAAAAATGGCGAAAATTGTTTATAGAAAAAAGCAATTTGGCTTCCAACTTAAAAGAGGACATGAGCTGAACTCGCATCTTGTTGTTTGAAAAGAAGACGAGTAAGTTGTCAAGTACTGAACATCTGAACATGTAAGTTTTAGTTTAGTGTATAATGCCAGAAAGCTCGTGTATGTCCTACATCGCACGAATAAAGAAGAATGACCAATCGGAAAGTTTTTTTTAAAGGTCTTATCTAGAATCTGTACCTGTGTCATCGTCATCACGCTAACATTTTACCAGAAAGTTTGCAAAGTGTCGTCGTTTCACGTCTCTGTCGTTTTACACCACACAAAAACCACATAAGAAGTCAAAGTGAATAATATGTTAGTTGCAATAAACAAACGTGGAGAGCTCAAGTTTTCGAGAATATGTAGTTATTCAAGACACTCAAGTGTGACGGATAGATTCAAAGACATTATAGGTTGCACATTTACGGTTATCTTGGTCCATTAAGTCCCAATCAAGCACAGGGTGTCCTATTCTGACGGGTTGGACATGGTCACAAAGGAGGAAAAAGGCAACTTGTGTAAATGACTATGACAGGAGACAGGATTGAAATCGTATCACTTTAGTACACTGTATGTATATGGCCTCTTTAACAAAAAAACCTATAAGACGAAGAAACGTAGAATAATAGTGAGCGATCAAGCGACGTAATAAAACCAAACCTTAGCCACAAGGACGCGGACGTTGTAAGAAAAATCAAGGGTCGTCACAAGAAAAGAAGATGTGTAAATTCTTCCTTTTGGCAAAGGCAAGTTGTGCAGATACTTTTTTACGAGGGCAATGTCTCTCATAAAAGCCGTCTTGTCGTTGTCACATGTCACCACTTGGATCGTCACCCACAGACTGTCGACGCAATGTAATCCCATCGCNATATGAGAGTGAGATGAGAGACGAGAGTGAGAGAGAGTGAGTGGAGAGTTTTTACGGCTTATCGGTGTCTTATCTGTTTTACCCTTTGCCTTGTTTTGCATTTCTCATGGGCGCCTCTTCTCTTCTGTCATGAATGCTGAGTGTTGTTCCAAAAGCTAAAAATGCGCTGACTCTGACTCTGAGTGAAAAGAGAACCATGAGAAAAAAAAATTGCTGTCCAATTACCAAGAATGAACCAACGGAATTCTCTCGGGGGCTACAGACTTTGCAGAGACGATGATGATGAGGCTGTCCAATCCCCAATTAGCAGTTGTTCGGCCGCCTGTCTCCTCATTTAAAGATGAGTCTTATCGGCTTAAATCACCATCTTCCAAAAGAATGCACTTGAACAAGCAAGTACACAACGCACACACTTGTAACTCTGTTGTGCCTTTTGTCTACTTCATCGTTCACATGAACTCAAAATTAGAGTACTATTCGACTATTATATGAGTTATACTTCGTCACTATTAAGAATACAAAATCTTGGTCTGATCCATTATAATCTGATCGATCAAGAACACTTGTTCACTGGGGCGCTCAACGTAATATTTGCTTACGTTTTTCCGCTACTCAACAGGTTTCAATAAGCGATTTCCTTTCTTAAGACAAGAGTCAAAGTCAACCTTTTCAACTCTCAACTTATCATATTTATAAATCTTGAAACGTGGTTCGTAAAGTGCAAAAGCCACAAATGATCTTACACGTTTTCGCAACTATTAAATCAAATGCCACTTGTTCAAAACACTTTTATATATGACTTTTACTAAACGTCTTCGTCGATAAAAACGAAAACCCTTCCTTTTAAACTCTTTAACACTGCAAGAAATGTTTAGCAATGTAAAAACAGATCTTGATGGAGAGTCAAGTTGGACAAACTTGAAAGTTCCTCAAGACGAGTAGGAATTCACGTCATGCAGATACAACCCAACGTTAAAACGTTGTGGACACGGACACGAACAAGTCATCCGTCGTCCACGAGTGAAATGCAACTGAATACTGAAAGAAAAACTCTTGTGTGTTGTTGAATGGTTGAGCATTCTTGGGTTAAAAAGGGATTGTTGCATGGGCCGTCATGCCTTCGGGGCTCTATTCAATGTTACAGACTACTGACTACTGCTCTTACAAAAACAACCTAACATGACCAAACTTTTACTCAATTTATTTCATTTTATTCTCTGTTTTGAGCATTTTTCAAAGAATTTTTCAATTCACAATCAACAATTGGCAGGCTTGTAACTCTTGAATTAACAACGGAAGCTGAAACACCTGCGTAAAATGCGTTTTTACTTTTACTATGTGTGATGTGAATGCGCACTACGCATACGATGAGCAATGCAAACATTTTGAGTCATGGTTTTTCTTGTTACTTCCGTTTACATTTTCAGCTTTACGGTTTTTATCAATTTTTAAATCAAAAGATGGTCAATTCGAGTTTCTTAACTTTTGCATTTCAATACTATATGTATAATTTCTGAGTACTTTTGGTTTTGATACGTTGGATTTTATTAAACGGTATTGTTTTCAGGAAATAATGAATTCCACGCAAAAGCAATTTGAGTCGTCGTCAGACATCCATCCTTATTATGAATTGTTCACGGTAGTAGCATGTTAAGAAATGCGTATACATCCATCATCAAAAGAGAACGTGAACATCTTGTCATCTTATGATCCAAAGATCCAATCCCACTGTTTGTAGCTCATAAAAATGGTCCTTATTAAGCAAAAATTATGCTAAAATATCACCCTGTGATGCAAGATACAATATAAGCTTGACAAGGCAGAAGCGCAAAGCGCAATCCACAATATTGCATTATTACTTTCACTTGATTGAGATTGAGATAGTAAAGTTCAACAGCAGGCCTATCATTTTGTGAATGTCATTTTATATTTGACGAATCTCGTTGAATTAGATGATGCATTCCATAGTTCTAGTATTCACAAGTCCAGAGATTCAACATTCAAACATGGCTTATACTTCGTGTACCGGGACAGATTTCGAATGACATCGAGTAAGTTTCGTGAGAACCATTGGATTGTCAACAGACCAAAGGAATTATACTAAACAAGAGATAGGATTTTGCTACATCCAACATGTAGGTACATGTAATGTAGACGTATTCAATAAAGATTTGTGAAACGAGAATGGAAGAAGGGATAAAGTACTGATGTTTGAGTTGTACAGGTGAGATGAGTCTGTGTGCGATGCGAGTCAAGTGAGTCTGGCTGGATAGTCTGGAAGGAGAATTACATTACGCCATGAAGGGTATTTGGACTTACACTTGCATCATTGAGTTTGAAAGGCTTCACCTCTACTTTTTGAAGAGATGATGATCATGTATGAGGTTTTGTGTGTGGTATGCAAGCACATAGCACAAGGAAGGGCTTTTATTATTGTTGATGTTTGAACTGCTGGGTTCTTCACCGGTTTTTGGGATTGGGTTTAGTGTTTGAGTCGTGTCGTGTCGTGTCGTGTCTCGAATATGTTCCTTTTCCATGAGAAAAGTATATACTGGCGGACGAAGAAGCAAAAGAAAAGGGAAGACCTTCTTTTCCCATCGCATTGGAATCTTTCGTCTTATTCCTTTACTCAATAAGTCTCAATGAGCTGGGAGATCAGGTAACTCCGCATCCTCTTTTCAACAATGGATCTCCACCCAAATATTCTTTTGCTTCCTTCCTTCATACGCAATGCTATCTCTTATCACCTTCCCTCTTATGTGCTCCTTGTACAACTTACGACATGGCTTCTTATCACTACTACTTCGTTTTTTATTCCTTACGGCCAACATGAGAAGATTCTGTTGTAATTCAAAAAAAGCATTGGGATACTCGTCAAGAGGTTTCTCACTCCATCCGCATCCTTCTCGTCTTCGTTTTTGCTGCTTTTACGATCAGTTTCGACTTCGGACAACATGTAGTCATTGCGTTTCTAAAGCACATGTACCGAAGTGCAATTTTCCCATGCAGATTGCAAGTTTTATTGCTCTCAGCGGCGCCTTAAATACGTAGTCCCCAATATTTTAATGGCAAATAGTACAATGGGAAACAGAAGATTACGAGGCCGGGTGCTATCAAATAACTGGTAAATTGCACAGTTATATTGCAAATTTCCTTCGCTAACTAGGAAGTTGAATAATGAATACTAACAAGCTTGAACTACGCCTAGCAGACATTCAAGCAAAAAAGCTGATGAAAAAGCTAAAATGTAAAAAAATCAAAAGCTTGAAAAGTGTTGATAATTTTTAAATAATTCTACGAGAATGGATTTACAGTGGTAATGGATCTGGATAACATAAGGACGAAAGATGATGATGGTATAAGTGGAAATGCTGAGAACGATGTTGTGAAAATAACACTGGACTTTGAAGATGAGCAAGTTTTAAAAGACGTGAAGTGACGAAGAAAAAAATGAAGAGAAGAACTGAGTTTTGTCCCATCTTCTTGAAAAGGACTCCCCCATTTATTATCCCTGGACCATTTATCCAACCAAGATTTCATTTTTTGTTCATATGCCTTGGAGTGTGAAGGACCCGGCTTCTCATTCTTACGTCGCTCCCTTCATCCTTCATCTCCCGACCCTTCCATCAATTTCCGATTTTCTCAAGAACGTATTTTCTACTAAGGATCCCCTAGGGTTCCTTTTCTATCATCTTCATGGACTCCCTTTACCATGTTATAACTATTTTGAATTGTAAACCCTGCTATGTTTGAAAGCAGAAAGGGGCTTTTCTTTTATTCTTATTTTTCCTCTTCACACAGTTAAAGTCTCCGTAACTTCTAAGAAAGAGAGAAGAAAGTAAGCTCGTTATAGAACCATCAAGAGTTGCGTCTATCCGTAACCGACCACGTCCGCAGCTCAGAAAAAAACCAAAAGTGTTTAATAGGAAATGCAAGTCGTCTGCACTTGTTGCTGCAACGGCAAGAAAAGTCTCTCAAGTCTCCTTGAGAAAAGTCTCCCTCGTCTTCTCAACAGCCAAAGTGTCTCGTTTCAAGTGCCTGTTTCTAGTTTTTCCGACAATGATCTTCTCAGACGACAATGATAAGCTTTAAACATTCAGCTCATTTAGAATAGAGCATGAATGGCCGCGTAAGCAGTAACAGTAGCACTTAAGCACTACACTTTTGGCTTGCTCACAGACAAAGGATTCCGCATATTCATGAAATTATATTACGATACCTTTTAAGGATAGTAAGTTCTTTGCCAAAGAAGGATAACAAAAGTGCTCACTTTTATCGATATATGATCAACAAATAATAAAGGCAATGCACTTGTGTACTGGACAAGTCTAGACTATGAAATGTGTAACATGCAAACTGTTATGGTCAAGGGAAGAAGAATGGATACATCAGTGTCTCAAGGGTTGGTCGCGTGTGTCACCACACCACGTAACTGGGACTCAGGGTCACGTGCGTGCTTCATAGATTGACTGTGTCTATCACTCTTGAAAAGTCATTGTTAATCATTACTGCTATACGCTGACTATTAAGCGTCTCTAATAGTGCAAAGGACAAAGAAGGAATGCGACCAGAATGACCCGAAGAAGCGGATTTTTTGGAATGACGTATGATTTGCTTCGCTTCGGGGTTTACTACTTGATAAGTTATAGTTCAGATCTCAGTGTGAATTCGACATTTGACCCTCACTCTCAGTAGTTCGAATGCTACAGGGAAAAAGTCACATTCAGTACAAGGTGTGCAAAGAAAGAAAGGTGGTTGTGGTTAGATGAACGTGCGGAAGCACTGACAGTAGCAAACTTCGTAACAAACACTCCTTTTCTCCTTTTTGTGAACCAAACACTCTTTAAGATGAGGAAGATAAGGACAAGCGAGGAGACAAGTCGTCTGTCCTCCATTTAAAGAGGCAACATGTTACATGATTCGAAGCGCTCAAAAGGTTTCGTACAATTTACAATAGAGAAAGATGCTCAAGCTCAACTTGTTTCGTCTCGTATAAAACATAGTATCGTACAATATTAAGTATAAGTACATTTAAAATAAATAAAAATTGAACTGAAACCCTAGACATTTTTCATAGAAGTTCAGAAGCCCCGTGGTTTCCCTACTCAGCTCAGGTTTATCTCTTTAATTCTTCTCGCAAAAAAAGAATAATGAGGAAGGGCAAATAGGCGACAGACTACGAATGCACGTTGAATTATTATCCAAAGGAAGCAAACGCAAAGGAAGAAATGAGATGCGCTCCTGCATAAGTTATAGTACTCCATGCAAAAATCTCATTTCACGCGCGATTCTCGTTTCTCTTCGCTTTGCACATTCACAGGCTACACCAAAAGAAAAAGGCTGTAACCGGCAACATGCATCATCCGTGTTCAATGACTGAACAGACATGAGTTTAGCAAAGACGTTAAAAGTTAGGTTATAGGATACACTTTTGTTATCTTCAGGGTGAATCAGCACTCTTGAATAAATTCATTTTACAAAAATATACACATTTGTAGAAAAAAATGTCTGTTAAATCATTTTTACAAAAGGCACCGCAAAACTTATTTCAAATATATTATGAGCAAATGAAATCAAAAAATTCAAAAATTACGCAAGAAACCAGAAGCATTTTTTATTACATTTCCCTCACCCTGGATTATACATGATAAAGTCATAAATTATATTGAAGCAGTTGAACAGTCTTTCTCACATTACACTTTCAAAATTCTATTGAGATGCATTTCACAAAAGTACGGAGACAGTGATAACTTGTTTCCCAGAATTCCTATTCAAGTCTCTTACTCGTCGTTTCGTTCACGTCGTATAAATTCATGACTCACAATTGATGCGGACCTTGGCATTGAGTTTTATGCAACTAGAAACCTTTTGTGAAGGAATGATGATTCGTTATCATTACTGAATGGGAGTAGTAGCAGTCACTTTAGAATACTTCGAAAATCTTCTCTTGTCGGGTTGAGGCTGTGCGAGCAGATTATACTCACTTGCCCGATGACCATCAGCCAAAATGGACGCGTAATTCCGATGACAAATACGATTTATAGTCACTTCCCCAGTTGGATTGAACATTCCATGTAATCTTTGAAAAGACGTTTCAGAACTAGTTGCGCTTGTGTTTCGTACGGCTTGCAACTTGTGATATTCCATTAATTTGCAATTGGAGCAGTTTGAAACATTGTCTTCTTCATTTTCACAAGTGTCATAGTTTTGCATGTCATAATCGTCTTCGTCGTGGTAGTAGTCATAGTCCCTTGACGCTTTCATGGAAAGATTGAGTCGTCGACTTCCATCTGCTCGCTAGTGTGCAAAAACAGGAAACAGAACTATTATAATTTCGTAATGAGCAATTATTGTGGGTAAAGTCTAAAGTCCGTAGTCCATGCCGTCTTAATTCCAGGTGAATACCAGTAAGCGTAACAGAAACTACTTAAAGAAGCTGAGAGAGGAATTGAGTAATTAAAGTGATATGCAATGTAGGGCAACGTACGGAAATGGCAGATTTGGTTCGAATGAGCGGCACCTGGTCCATTTCTTTGTTGCGGAATGGCTTTTCATTAACGTCAACGTCCGAGTGGACCGTATTTCTTTGTGAAAAAGTCTTGTAGACTTTGTGAAGGAAGGTAAACGGGCAGGTGAGCATGTATAAAATGGAACTGCAATTCCACCTAGAAAAGGTCCCAACAGTAGACAATAAAATTAGTTTTGTGTGTTTAAGAACAGTGTGAATTCAGGCTTTGAACAATTTGGCATTCTCATCGGTTAAAATCACAAGGGGAACGTTAAGAGAACCGATAAAACTGTTCAAAACCCAGTTTTCCGCTTCAAGAAATAGGCGGAGCGTGGAATATTTATGGAATGGCTTGTTGCCCCGAAGAAGAAAGTAATTGAGGACTGGAGACTGGAGAAAAGAACGAGTGAGCAATCCATTTCATTACTTTCGCTGCGAGGAAAAAGCTGCTTACCTTCTCTCTGAATTATTCCGGGTGCAATCCTCACAAGTTTCATAGGTTTGGTTCGGGAACATCTTTATATGCTTATTTCACACAATCCATGCGTTTTTTAAACTGAAAACCTTCCTAACAAATACTACTTTCCTACTGCTCTATATACATTCACTATGAATATGAAATCGAGGCAATACTCAATTCCAGTCAATGTGCATTCTCAATTACTTGCTTTTGTTACCAAGAAACAAAACTCCGCCAATGAAATTAGAAGTTGTATTGTAAGTTATAAATTGCGAGTTGTAAGCAGACACAGACGTTGCATTGTATTGGACTGGAATTTGCATTTATAGTTAATATGTAAAGAAAATGAACTAACGAGTGAACGTTGCTTTATCCAGAAATTCTTCATTCGTTCAAGACGATTAGTTTCAAGGACGTCAAAAAATAAACAAACAAACGCTAAAATAAAAAAATTCACTTTCCATTTCCGCTAAAAAGTGCAAAAAATTCTGGTTCCGCCCGGGATCGAACCGGGGACCTTCTGCGTGTAAAGCAGACGTGATAACCACTACACCACGAAACCAGCAGTGTATGCAACCGTTCCAAAGGCAGCCTATGATATAAATCCACGTTTTCCTCATTATTCGCAACGTATTTTGTATCACTTCACATTCACATCTCATAACGTCACGGTTCCTATAAAAACAAACGGAAAACAAATATTCGACAAACTTTTTGATAAATGATTTTATTTATTCTGATTCTGATGAAAAGGACGTGCGTCCTGCAAACTGAACTTCCAGCTTGAAACAGCGCTGTAGAATGTGCCGAGCAGTAGCGGAGTGGAATAGTGGAACGCCGAGGCTAACAAAACTGTAAAGTGAAGGGAATTTAAATTTCAATATTTTAAAAACGTACGCTTAGATTTCCAAAAAGAATTAGGAAATGTTCGTAATTTAGTCATAAAACGGGAACGTATTTTTCAAAAAAATAATTTTTTTCAAAAACATACAAAAAAGTGACAAAAAAGGCTGCCCCGAGTGAGGATCGAACTCACGACCTTGAGATTATGAGACTCACGCGCTGCCTACTGCGCCATCGAGGCCGAGCTGTACAGAAGCTCTCCTTTATGTGCATTTAACATTTGAACATGGTCCAGCATGTTGTAATGCAAAATGCAATGTATAAACTGCAAACCTAGATAGATTCGCAGACGTAAATAGTTTATTCCAAATGCATTTAAGTTCTTTGCATATAAATTGACTTTGTGAAAAGTTTGGTCATTTTTGTTTTTCTGATGATAAAAAGCAAAACGAATTTCATTCTGGGATTTGATATTTAAGCAGCATTTTCCTCGGAGTGTCATACTTTTTGCTTATGATTTGCATATCATAATTTTTCATGGCATCCATCCTTTCCATTTTTAAGTTTCGACACGACACTTTTATTACTCTTCATCGTATTCACGCCTCTATTATTTGCATTCATTCATTTTTGTGTTTACAGTGTATTTCTGATGGAACAATATTATGCAGCATCGCATCGACGAAAAATAATGGATAGTGAAACAGTGACTCATCAAGACTCTAATTTAAGTTGATTGTGTAAAGTGTAGTAATAAAATGATAACAACAACATCATAATAGCTTTGTGCCTGAGTCATCCTGTTGTACTACATGTTAGATGCTACTATACTAGACTTTGCAAACAATTATAATAATAACTTTCATCCTTGTCTTCTCAAGTCTTTGGCCCAAGCAAAGTGAGAAGCGTAGAAAAAACTTATTAAGAAGGCATGAAAGCTCTCTTCTGAAATGACGCTTTGTTTCACACTCAATTTTTAGCTATGCAAATGATTTTGAGAAGCAGTGAATGAGTGCATGCACAACAATCTAATCATAAGCAAGCGAAAAGCAAATTGTGACATTATGCAAACTATGTAAAAGGATTTTGCAACTAGACACACTTTCTCTGCCATCAGCTATCATGATCTGACGTTGATTATTATCACCACATCACATCAGCATCTATCAAATCCACACTCCCACAAAAATCATTTTATGTAGCAGTGGAACCACAAAATCCATTGGCTATTCGTTCCTTCCTGTATTACTCTGTTACATTTCATTTGAATTTTTCGCTTGACATTCTGTATAAGTCTCCTTGCTTTCGATTTTGCAAATATATTGGTAATACTTAAAGCACTTTGACTTTTAGTTTAGTGAACTGAGAAATAAAAAAACCACTGAAATGTTTTAACTTCATTCTTTCCTACCAACCAACACTTGCTCACCACCACCACTTTACATTTTTATGTCATTGTCGTTACTGATAGTATCAGCAAAGCAAATGCAGAATGAATATTGAGAATGGGAGGAAAGTAAAAGTCGCGTCGTCTCAATTCGGTCAGGAAGAACAAAGACAAAAATAAACCACAACTGAAAAATCTCACGCATATTCAACGTCTCTTGTATAATATTGAAAGTCGTTGTATCAAAAATCAACAGAATCAATACCGCAGTGAATAACAATGCACGTTGAGGTTTGAGGTCAGCAAAAGTCAGTTTAATTTTTGAGAATGATTTCTTAATCAGTGTCAGTTGTCAATAAGCTGAAACTGATGTGATGTGTATCGAAGTGAATAAAAGTTCCCACGTGGATCATTAAGATTTATGCTGACACGGTGCTGTCATATTAAATCGACATTATGTCTATATTTTTTGTCGTGATGTACGGACGGAATGACAAAGACAAACCAAGTACGACTATGAATAGGAAAAAAGCGAACTTTGTTATGTATTGTACAGAGATCATAACTTTCTTTAATGCAAGAGGGTTGTTCAACCACGATAACAATTGATTGTACATAGCATAATAAACAATATCAGAGCAAGGCTATCAAACGGCTAAAGATAATAATTTTTAACCTAATGATGATAATGCAGTGTAAACATGGCAAAGAACACACGTGAACGTGAAGATTGGAGATGGAGTTTACATAAAGCGTTTAACTGCAATTGCATGCTGTTAGGTGCGTTATCTAGTTATCTTTCATCATTAAGATTGCTCGTAAAACCCGAAAAAACACATTAAAAGCTCAAAATTATTTGGAATTTAATTTTATGACTTTTGCCTTCTCTTATACATAAACTTACTTCATTGCCCGATCATCATTCTACATTTACATACCCAGTTGACCTTGAGTACAAGAAAATTTGCATCAACTTGACATGCAAAACCAGATAAGCTTCAGACAAGAAGCGCCCGGCTAGCTCAGTCGGTAGAGCACGAGACTCTTAATCTCGGGGTCGTGGGTTCGAGCCCCACGTTGGGCGCATACTTTTTGCCGATTCGACAATTCGGTTTATTTTTTTGGAAACATGTTTAAAAATCTTTTAGACACCCAGTCAGCCTACTAAGCAGATCAATGTTACGCACAAGATGCATTAGAGAAATATACGAGTGTGCAGGAGTGCAGGGTAAAGTGAGAACCATGTTCATAGTTCGTAAAAATGACTTTGAAATACTTTTTTGAAATTGGATGGTCCAAGAACTAACGAATTGATACGATTCATACGATACAAATGATACTAACATATCGCATACCAATACAGAACATGGCGAAATGCCCGAAGAAAAAAACGTTGTTTTTTTCGGAGAAAGTTGGTCGGAAATGCATATATAGCCCGAGCATTTTTTAAGCCAAACTACCGCTTCTTCTGTAGGATGGAAATGGAAGAGAACGTGGCGAAGCGGAATTTGTGTAGCAAATCTTCTTTTTTCCAGTAGAAAGCTTCAGCACATTTTTTGCTACACTTATTTTTTTGACTGTGTCCTATTTTCTCTGTGAAGAAGTTTTCTTTTCCTTATAGTCCGAATGCGGGCATTTTATGTTAGGCAGGCGCCTGCTGCCCCCTGTTCTCACTAGAACCCAGCAACTCGACTGGAGAAAGAACTCTGCCTGGAAATTGAGTCAATCGATACGACCCGAAGAAAGGCAGTCGCGATTTTCACTAGAACCAAACCCAAATAAACTTTTGACTGTTACAATGGATACTTGACCCCAACACTTTCGGTAGTGACCCCATAAAGTCATTACGACCACCGGAACTACATTTTTTTCGTCTTTATTTTCCTTCTTGTATTCATTTCGAGGCGAATCATTTTGTACTTGGTCCGTGGAAAAGTTAGTGGAAGAAAGTTATAGTTAAGTAGTACGAAGGAACTCTTCGTTTTTTTCACTAGGAATTGTTGTGGTGAGCTTTCTGCTCACATTTCGTAAGTACGTAATTTTCAAAATCATTTTAATTCTTGTACTTTTTGATAGTCTTTAGCTGTTACAAAAGTTACAATCTTTGGCTATACCGAACCGATCACATGATCGTATATGGTCGTACATATAGTCAAGTTATTGCATTCTTTAAATTGAGTTAGTTCATTTTATTATTGAGCTATTAAACATTAAACATGTCAATGACTTACAGTTACATGAAACATAATGACAATTGACAAATGACATCATAACCCGACATTAATTATTAATATTAAAATAACATAATAACTACACATATACTGTGAAAAACCGTGAAAAACAAACCTAACAATCAATTGGACGATGGTCGTAGTCGTAGTCGTACCTCGTAGTATGTACGTACACTGTTGACTGCAATGAAACTATGAAACTTTCATTTGAATGCTGTATTAAATTCTCCATTTTATTAAACTTCCAATTGACTTCTTAGTTTAGGATATTTTGATGCAAATGTGGAATAACCGAATAACGTGTGATAAAACTGGATTAATTTGATTGTGCTTTAGATATCCCAAAGTGACGGTGACGGTGACCTCGGAGTACGGCATGGACGAGAGAGAGAGACTTCGTCCACTGGGCGGTGCCGGATCCAAAGGACCGTTAATGGGCTCACCACAAAGAATTTTAGGAGCATCGGCCATGTCCAATTCAATGGAACCCGGGTCACCCGCTGATGGTGAAGATGGTGGTTTTCAAGATCGATTAATTCCACGGAAGACATCAGTGGAAACTCAAACCATGACCGATGATGCTTACTATCAACGAAAAATTACTCCAAGAGTTCCAAAACGTAAGCATTCTAATGAAAATGATGAAATCGTATAAACATGACATTTTGGGATTGTTTACAGTCAGTGCACTAAAGGATTGAATTAATTCCACATTTTAGGTTGCAAAATTTCCATTTATTTGGCAACGGGAACCGCCGTAATTTTGGAACCCGACAAGGGAACCTCAGTGACTGCAAAGGAATTGCTTCAAACTTTGGTGGACTCGGAAGAATTAGCGTTACCTCCGTATGCTAATGAAGTCTTCTCGTTATGGATGGCTTCTTCGTTTCTGGGTTAGACATTGATGCTAATCTGCATTTCATATTCATTGTATAATAAATAATGAGTATTTACATAGACCACTTATTTGATATGCGTTTTGATTGATGTTTATGAACAGAGGTTCAGTTGAAACCAAGTCAGCAACCTTTGGGTGTTCGAAAGAACTGGAAACGTCTGTTGCATAATTACAGTACTGCTACACACTTGGAAGCCGAATCGGATGATCCACGCATCTGCCTACGCCGATCTGCCTTCTTGACGAAACGGGAAGAGATGCGGATCAAAGATACTAAAATCCTTGAACTCTTTTATGCTGAAGCTAGGCACAACATTCTAAGTGGACGATACCCTTGTGAAATCGAAGATTATTCGACTCTTGGAGCTCTTCAAGCTGGTATTGAAATGGGCTCTTATAATCCAGATGTGCATACAATCGAATTTTTCAGGTACTTTTTCATGCTGATCATGAGGTGAAAGTCATTTTGATTCAGTATGTGTGTATAAATAAAACTGTTTTTTACTTTACAATACAGACAAAACCAACGCGAATTTCTTCCTGAACACGTTTGCGAAGCAACTTGGGTCCCGTCCTTTGTGTTGAGCCGTAAAAAGAATTCCGGAACAAAGCTATTGCTAGAAAAGTTTCGTCGTATTCCTCCCACAACGCCGTCCCGAAAATTGGTTCGAAAATATCTTGAGCTGTGCTGGAGTTTGCCATATTATGGGTAATAATCAGATTATCAGATCTTTGGATGACAATAAGGATAAGGAGAACTAATTAAGCACTCAAGTTAATTCTAATGCTAATAGTAAATGTATTTTATTCAGGAGCGCAATGTTTCATGGACAAGTTGAAAGTCCTGCCAAAGGACTTTGGTCATTTCTGGATCATCCCGATAACTTTGTATTAGTGGCCATAAATAGCCACAGCCTTCATGTAATAGACTATTATAGAAATGTAAGTCAACATGAATGAAGTGTTTCATTAATCAATATGAAATTGCGAAAACAAAAGATTCAATGGGGTTTTTTGTACAACAGAGGATTTTGGTGGGAGCACGCTTCGAAACATTTAAAGTGGAGCTGGGTTGGCCAGCACATGAATCGAACCCGAACTGTTTCCCTTGCCTTTTCTTCCAATTCAATGACGAACCCGATAAACGGACGAATAAAATGTTGCAGATATTCTCAAAACAGGCTCCAATGATGGATGCTCTACTTACACGGTTTCACCGTTCTCGTTGTCGCACTCAACACCCACTTGACTCTGTTGATGAACTTGACGGCGGTGGTTTGGAATCTTCAGAAATCGATGGAGGTTTGTGATTCAGTATTTTGATGACCTAACTAAACTAACTAACATAACCGTAACCGCAATTCATACTATTTTTGCAGATTTCATGATGTCTCTCAAAACTGTTACGCTATGTGGAGATGAGACCTCTTGTTTAAGTAACAAACTGGATCAGTTGTCTTTGGCGACATTCGACGAAGAAGGAGTTTGCGTTAGTCAATCGGGATCATGGGCCTTTGCCCAATAGTCAAATGGTAATGAAATAGGCCATAATGATTATTATTATGATTAGATACATTATTAAGCTTGAACGCGTCAGTACCTTAATTTCCACCTTCTTATTGCCAACATGAAACGTTTACCCACTTACCCACCCCTCTTTCTGTGATGATTACCCCGCAGAGATTATTTCTAAGGGAGCCTCAGTTATCCACGTACAATGTACAAATACTGACATTTAAGGCTTGATTTTTGATATTCCTTCTTCGTTTCTCTTATTACTAATTCCAACCCTAACAAATTATAATTATTCAGCGTTCACTATGTACTATTTATTATTTTATCATTATCAAATTATCAATCAAGGACGTCCTCAGTTGCATGAACAACATTCAGCTCGGTTTCATGTGTTAAATACGCTTTTAGTACTGACGAGAACTTGGTAGTCAAAACTTAATCATTATATATGTATAGTTTAGGTTACAAATTGTAATTTAATATCTGCGGTGATCGTGAATTTGTGCAATCGAATGTTTTCACTGTTGAACGAAGTACGTATTATTATTATCCGCTAAAAAATTAATGCCATATAAATACAATCTAAAAGATTAAGTACACTTTAAGGATTAGGTTGCTTTGCGTCTGAGTTGTAGCGAAGAAAAGTCGAAGAAGTGGCAGTTCAGGGAGTCTCTCTAGCCCTGGTGGCAGTTGACGCTTTACGAAAGCCCAGTTTTAGTTAACATTTTAAAGTTTAATGTATCAATGAAACAAAGTTTTATTGACGGATACAAAATGCTAATCAATACAGTTTGAGAAGACATTTAAATTGGCACGTAAAAGCCACTACAGACATTTAAAAATTATACTTATACTGTAACAAGTCTTTTTGAGTTTGGCAATTGGGTTCTTCTAAACAGATGTTCTGGTAATTCAATTGGCACTGTCACCAGCACTAATGTAAAGCACATTACATCGAAATATTTATCACAATATGTATAAGGTCACATTTTGTGGTGCTCTTGGTCGCACATGTAAGCATGTTGTGTAACGCGTGTAATGATATGACCGTAACATTTAATGTCGCATTATAGAATGATTGTATTGTAATACAAAACGATTCCTGGACATTTGAAGGGCTATTGTACTCATAATCTTAGAATTGTTTGTTTTTGCATTGAAATCCTCTGAATCGCATCGGGATTTGATAACAGCGAGACGAATTATTGTGAAATAAAAAACGATTCTCATCAATTTCGACGGTGGGTTCATCATTATTACTTGTCCTTTTCTTTGAGTTCACATTGCAACATTGAATGAGTAATCTTTTGCATGCGCTTGGGTTTTCACGAAGGAGACCAAAATTGTACTTGTCCAGAAACTGAAGACCTTTCCTTTCGTCAGACTCCAATTGCCTTGTTGTTATGAAGCACAAATGTGATAGAGTTGACAGCAAGGGCTTTTCAGTAAAATCAGTTACCTCTTCAGACATGATTAACGCCCTATTATCCAAAATTAAGCATACTATTACCCCCGATTTCTCGTAAGAAATAATGCATTGTTATTGTTATGAATACTTACTTTGCGAAGTTTTTTAAAATTGTTGTCGTAACTTCTGAAAACGTTGACTCACATTCCATTCGGTTATTACAGTCAGAGGAAACGTGCATTTCAGTCTCAGTTAGATCAAATATTATAATTTCTTTTGGAGTGTAAACTGTGATACCAAATGTCAAAACAATGGCACACAGTGAAGAAGAAATGCGACCAATGACGTCTTCCAAAATCTAGCAAAAACAAAATCCGACAACGTAAAGCCGCCGTTAGTTTTACACAATAGGTAAAATAAAACTCATTAACTCATTACTCATTTCATTTGTTCATTACTGCAAAAGAACTTTCCAACGTCTTCCGTGCCTCGATTTCCTTCTTTATAAGACCAAGTTGACTTTTCAGCGAACGTTTTTCCAACTGCGCTTTTCTATTAACACGAATCTGAAATTGCATTTAAAACCACTGGGGTTACTTTATTTTCCATTCTATGCCGTGCCCGTTCCGATTAGTTTATTTATAGTCGGACATTGTATTAATATTATTAGTCTAGTGTATTGATTACAAATTACAGATTTGATTAAACCATTGACCATTCTTAGAATTCTTACCATTTCCATTAGCCGGTTGTGCTGGTCTTGAGATTTCGACGACATTATTGGCGTTGGGTCTGGAACGACGTCACCACCTTCTTCAAGAATTGTGAAAGCCAAGCGTTGCTGTGGTTGTCCTGGTTGTCCCATTGCTGTTGAAGTCGAAGGATTCTTAGAACGCTTCTCTTCTGACGGTCCACTTAGACCCAAGTTTTGCTGATTTTCGTCGTAGCCGAGCCTCTCAAAAGGCACTGGAAGCTGACCTTTTTGAAAAAGGAAGAAAGTGAACCCGGATTCGATAACTTTTGCAATCACTCCCGGGGTCCATCCACAACTAAAGGGCACAGGACGAAGATCAACTTGTGTTGTGAGTAAGTCATGTGTTTTCGCCATTGTTGAGATTGTTGTCTTTTATCTCTAAGCTCTCGTTCTATTAAAGAACTTAATTAACTGTACCTACGAACTTATAACGTAATTATTTCGAACGTGAAGTGAACCTGATTGGAATAGAAAAAGTAGACTAAATTAATCAAGACCTAGAGGTTAACCAGAGGTTAATTTAACAAAACTGAACAGCCGACGTTCATGACTTTTTAAATATTGCGCTATGTTAGTTTTGGGCCGTTGGTTGAGACGAGACGTTGAGAGTTGAGTTGAGTGAGAGCCGTGGACTGTGACTGTGGAGTTGGATGGAGAGGAAATCGTGACATCATCAGTCCTCTCGAGAGGTCGAGACTCGAGTCGGTCGAGAGAAGAGAAGAGAAAGAGAAGATCGAGGAGTAGAGAATTGAAAATAGGAGGCGATTGGCGAGAAGAAAATAGGATAGGAATAGGAATCCAAGAATTTTATTTTAGTGCAACGCAGCTTCACGCTGACTGGGTTGAGCCCTTGTCATGTTCAACTCGTTCGAACCTTAATTCTTAATTGGCTGTTCATTTACTTAAATTGTTTAAAAAGTGTCACAAAATATACTTTTAAGATTTTCTGTACGGTGTATCCATCTCGTCTGTGTTCTTTTTTAACGAAGTTTAAGACTGGTAGTTGATAATGAAGGATAAATTGTCATAAATTGTTAAATTAGTCAATTTCGATTTAATATCAAGCATTTGATAGGTAAGCAATGCGAGGTTGAGGTTGGAATTGGAGGGGTGGGTAGTGGGTTGTTGTTTTCATATTGTAATGATAATTATCCTGTGACCTCTTTGATCTTTTGTGGCCTCATATTTGTGAAATTTGTGTAAACTTGAATTTGATGCAAAATTGAAACTAAAGTACTCTAGGGTACTCAAAAGTATACGTAATACGTTTCAATTCTTTTAGTGAGACGTTGAAAGTTGAATTGTGATTTTGTTTGTTTTCAAAGGATAAATAGTCAACTTGTCAACCATGGCTCAAGGAGTGGGAATTGTTCACGGTGAAATTGACTTGACGGAAGGTGAAAGTGAAGATACTCTGAGACATGGTAAATTGATAAGAATTAGTGGTGTCGACCAAAATGAGATCTTGCTGAGGGAAAGTCCTGTAAGTATGGTTTATAAATTATAAACTATATGGTTTTATTTATGTTCCCTTGTCTTTTGTGAGCTCCTTATTCAATTGTTCGAAAAAGCCTTAGTAAGATTTGCAATATTTTTATCTTATAGGTGTCCATTGGACGCAGTCTTTCCAATAAAGTTGTTTGGCATGGTCTTCAGGTCAGCCGTCGACATGCCAAGTTCGAGTACAAAGATGGTAGATGGTTTGTTTATAATTTGGTAAGTCTCGTTAGTTATAGAAGTAGCAGTGTTTAATATTATTGACAGCAAATAATATTAATATTACGTTTTACCTACCTGTATCACTATAGGTAAGGTACCAACTAAGGTACATTTTAGTGAGAGGTGAAACTACTAAATGTTGGTTTTGATTGCTTTGTTATTTATAGAGCTCAAACGGAGTTTCAGTAAACGGCAGCACGGTTCACAACGGGTGTCCTCGGGAATTGGATCATCTCGATATTATAATGTTTATTCCAAATGGTGCTGTCCAGTACCGATTTCTGTACACAGACATGGAGAATGAGGGCAATTCTACTTCTAACGTATCGCCGTCAAGTCTTAGTGCTATTATTCCTAAACGAGGACCAGACATTTATTTAGGGGACGATGAAGATTTGCTTGACTTGTCTGATAATAATAGCAACACTTCCAGCGAATTCGAATTACGCGTTTCATCTCTAAACCTTCAAGTGCCTTCACGTTCTGATAAGCACCAGTCTAGCCCATCCAAAAGTAAAAAGCGCTCATTAGAACTGGACGATGACAAGAATGCAAGGTACAGTCACATGTTTACATACGTACTGAACAGATTAAATTTAGATTTAATTAGTATTAAATTTATTTACAATTTTGTGTAGTTGTGATGTCAAAAAGGCTAAGTCATGTGCAAATGACGAAGTTTGTGAAGAATTACCTGATCTTAGTGATGAAGACGATTCGTTTCTGGCGAAATTGTTTTTGGGTTCTCACTCTCACGTGAATGAATATTCAAAATCCACTCCGAAAGATGAGTCCAAAAACGATATTAGTAATGATTCTGGTTCGCCACTTTCTTGTGACGTGGATTCTTTGGAAGATCCATTTCGTATGAGGGAAAAGTTTAAGAAATACATCAACGGTTACAAGTCACTAAGAGAGCAGTTGAGAGCTGCCAATATTGAACTGGGTGAGGCGAAGATAAATCAGGAATTTTTAAATAATAGAATATGTGAAATTCAGTCCGAAGCTGTTTTGGCCAATGAAGAAGTTTTAGCCAAAGTTTTAAAGGCTCTTGAAACAGAATTTACATGTCCAGTTTGCAGCGAAATTATTATTGAGGTTATTAATAATTATAACAATTTTACAAGTAAAACTTGAATGTTTTTTAAATTTTTTTAAAAATATATTTTGATTTACAGGCAACGGTAATTGACTGCGGTCATACGCTCTGTAATCATTGCATTAGCGAGTGGACTCAGAGGCAAACGTTTTGCCCTATGTGCCGTAAACATGTCACCAGCAAATCTCGTCATATTGAAGTTGAAAATCTTCTTCGTGCGCTATTTAATATTTTACCGGATGAAGTACAGAGTAAAAGGAAAGCGCTTATATTGGAACGACAAACTGAAGTAGAACGAGCTGCACAGGAACGTGATGCAAATAGGCGTAATGTGCATTTACAACGACGAGGAGGATTATTGGTACACGAACTGGACAATCATATGATGCAGCAAATTTTAGATGCAGTTCAACAACGGCAACGTCCAGGACCACGGGGTCGAGGTCGAGCTCGCTCGACCGTGCGTGGTGGTGGTAGAGGGATGAACGTTTCTGTTAATCTTGGAGTTGGAGGTGATCCAGCATTACCAGAACCACCGCGAACTCGATCGACAAGAGGTTTCTTTTGTATATTAATAGTTATTCATAGTCACACCTGAGATATATCTCGGTTTACTGTTCATAAACAACTGTTTTGTATTCTTTTAGCAAGCACTCGTTCCACAATATCTACTGCTGCAAGTGCAAGTGCAGGGACGTCTCGTACACAGGTTTCTCGGCGTGGTGGTGGTCGGGGAAGAACTCTGGCTCAACCACAGTCTGTGTCATATCATAGCGTGATTGACGCAGTTGCTAACGACAGCGCTCAAAATCCACCCGACGTTCCTGTTGCACGGGAACAACCAGGACCTAGTATTATTGTATCAAACCTTTTGAGCAGTTGTAAGTTAATTTAGTTAGTTATTACAAAGAAGTAATTTTAAGTTTTATATTTGCAGATAATTACCTGAATGTTTTTTATTTCAGTGACGTCTTTTTTATCTGGTAGTAATGCGATGAATAATCGTGCTAACTTAGCCGAGCCACAAGCCGGTCCATCGGGTATCCAGATGCCAACTGCTAATCGGAGTGATACAGTTACACTGTCGTCGTCAACGTCTTCCAGTTCTGATTCCGAGGATGATTTAGTGAGTTCCAGACGTCTTTTTTCGGATTCAGATGACGATGTTGTTGAATTAGCGGGAACAGGAGAAGCATATTATGGAGGTTATGGAAGATGCTACAGTTGTGGTAACTTCTAGAGCAAAACGTTTTATAAATTTTGTTTTGCACTCTGTTAGGTTTAAAGTTAAACTGACTATTTTGTCCCTTCCGTAAAACAACCTCGTTTTCAATGTGCTATAATTAATGTTACCTACAAATTGCACATCGAAAGATTAACTTGGATTCAATATTTTTTAACAGAATCTGTCATTTCATCATTTATCGAACTAGTGACTAGTGTTTTTATAATTTGCTTTCAGGGTTACGTGGACATTGGGCTACCAACTGTCCGTTCCGTTGAGGAGTGGTTTACTTTTGGTCCCCCTGACGAAGACGAAGATGTCATCGTTATTGAATAAGTTCACTTTGAAGAAACATTTTTAAACATAAGTCTGAGTCGAATATTCAAGATGTTTATAAAATAGTGTTAACATGAATTTGTTACAAGTGTTCAACACTCAAGTGCTATAGAATTACTTAAAAGTGTAAGGTTCAATGACAAGTATAACATTATCGTTAACCAGTTACTAAAAATAACTTGTAAAACTTGTTTACATTTTGTATATTGATACAAAAGAATGTTCGATGTAAGATGTAAGACTGTATAAGGCTACCACCGACAATCTGTCCTGGTTGTCGACCTTGCCGATTCGATTTTTCGGTTCACAAATAATAAATGAAATCCTGTACGAATGTGTGTACTGTTACCTTCAGTTCTAAACCATCCCTTAGTTACTTAGTATTTCCATAGATAAAATGTTTCTAATATGCTGAAATGACAATATGAAGATAATGAAGAAGATGATACATGAAACCGCACTTCTAGAATTTACATCAAGTTTGAATTATGCTAAACCTTCGAATAACATTAGAGGGTTGAGATTGTATGTAATGATTCATATTTCCGTTCTATTAATCTATTAAGCAATAGTTTAAATGGATTTACGAAGGTTAAATGCTCAGGATCTCACAATTGCGAATGCACTTTTGGAGAAATTTGCGTGTTCGCTATGTCAGGATGTCCTAATCGATGTAAGGAGTTCTAATTCAATTTTATAATATCAATCTCTATAGCCTGGGCATAATATTTGTTTTATGGCGTTTTGAAATTGTAATTCGCTTTAGGCTACTCTCACCAATTGCGGACATCACTTCTGCAAACACTGTTTAGCAAAGCATTTGATGACGGACCGCCAGTGTCCGAATTGTTCAGACATTGTTGAAAAAACCATACCATTGGACAAAGTTGATGTCCTCATTGACAATGAGTTCCAGAAAGGCTCACCTGAACTTGTTCTTCAACGACAGCAAAAATACTACAAACTTCGCGGACGTTCACTAGGAATGGAATCCTCTCACAGCGACGGCTGTAACAAAATTGATGACTACAAGATCAAATCAATGAATGGTTTTACCGAAGGCGAGCGTATGGCAAAAACATCTTCGTCCTCGACTGATTATGTGGCTCAACCTCACATTCGTATTGGTGGTGATAATTCTTATGTGCAAACAAAAATGTCTCAAAAAGTTCAGCATACGATCAACAATGATTTGAACCGAAACACAGTGGAATTGGAAAAGAAACTTTTGAGTACATACGATCGCATGCTAGCTGTCATTCGCCCGAGAACAATCGAACAAGCAAGCCGATACAACGATTTTGCACTTGGAACAGGAGATGCTGATTCAGAACGTACTCGCATGCAAAATGTAGCTCAAAGAGCAGCTCAAACAGCAGATAAAGTCATTCAACAAGAAAATGCACATGGTCATGAACTTTGGGAAGAGGCTCAAAAGCTTGTCGAAATTGACAAGTTTCTCAAGAAGTTTTCATTGGATGAAATTGAGAAAGTATTTAATCCACAAGACATTATGGCTTCATCACAAGAAGAGGACGAACGTCGATACTCAGAAATGATGACGATGATGAATACATATCCTTCGTTGAAACCTGATAAATCTTCAAAATCTCCCGTTACTGCCAATGCGATTCATTGTAACGATGACGGAACATTCAAACGTAGAAAGGGTCAAAAAGATGTTGCGACAGTGAACGAGAGTATTATGGAAATTGCAAGCAGGTCAGAGATGATGCCTCTGGAGGATAGTAAGTCTGAAAGTACTTGTGGTCGTGCTCTATCAACGCCAAAACCTGGAGAAAGTTATGCTTTCACAGCCGAATCGTATTTGTGTGATGATTTTGAACAACAGATCAGGAAATGTAAGGAAGCGTTCATGATACTCAAACATCGGGCAAACGCATTCACGGTGGATAAGAAGTTGTCAAAGTTTCAGGTACACCAACTTAATTTGTAACATATATTGGATATAGGATACTAAACTCTAATAATGCTGATCAAATTACACTCTTTAATTCGGATTTAGGGAACTGAATTAAAGTCACGAGGTCAGCGAATGCCTCCTTTGACCTGCACAGGAAATGATAAGCTCCCGTCGTTGTCAAATGCTGCAATGCTGAACACTTGTGGAGGAACCAAATCAGCACTTCGGATGACTGGAAATGTGCAAGGGATTCAACGAGACTTAAAGTACAGCCGTCATCGGCAAAATGACACGTCCACAAATGTACAACGACCCACTAGACCAATCTCTACAGCTCCAAAACGTATTCAATCGAAAAAGCCTTCGAACAGTCAATTATAAAAACATTGGAAACATATGATTTAATGCTTTGGACAAATATTAATGACCAGACTGATTAAAATTTTTGCTAAAACGATTATTTATTTCCGTCCACTATTATTTTGGTATAATTTTGTTTTGTTTACGCTTGCACGTGTTTAAAAATAGCACAGAACTACTGCATGGAGAACCACAAGGAGAACATAAACAAACCATCAAAAACAACAAAATCACAAGTTTTTCTTGTCAAGAACACACAGGGTAATGCCATTGATTCTCATGGATTTACCGTTTCACAACTCGCTCTTACCACTCTACTGTCTACTACACATACACTATAAGTCCAAGGGCGAAATCAACAACGCATAAAATAGGAAATTAGCACACTTTAATAAAACGACCGAAAATTAACTTAAGGTTGGTTTACATATGAAACAGTGAGATGCGCACGTTTAATCAACTTCTTGATCGATTTCATATAAACAATAATGTTGTACAATCAAGCGTTTGAAATCACTAAATTTTTGTAACAAAATCCATATTCATTGGTCTTTTTTACTAGCTTTTGACTTCTTTTTTGGACTTTGACTTTGGTTAATCTTTGGGCTACCAGGAGTACTACTATTCGAAACAGGTCCATTTTTCACCCCTTCAGCTGTCGGCTCAATTGCAGGGTTACCGTTGTTTTCGTTGTTTTTGGCTTTCTTGCTGTCTTCCAACATTTCACCAGAATATCCGAACTCATTTAAACGAGTCAAATCAGTTCGATAGATCCATCTTTGATAGAGATAAATGAAGAAGATAACGTCATCACGTAAACATCCAATTCGGTACATTGTTGGCATTTTGATGACAAAGGCGAAGATGTCGTCAATAAACGTGTTCAGGAATTTATAAGATAACATCCTCCATGGCAAGTGGGCAACAGATTTTAACTTGTAATTTATGAAGAGCTGTGGTGTCATCATGATGAACCCTGTGAACAGAAAACGTTACACACAAATCAGTTCACCACTAAAGCTAATACTAAATATAGAACAGTAAAATATTCACAAGTTGAATGTTGAAGAATCGCAAACTAAAGTTCCGCTACTGAACAGAACCCTAATAGTGATAGCTATGTCTGCTTTAATGTAAGTCTCTTTCGACACTTTCCACCATCATAATAACATGAGGAAGCAACACAGAGACTAACTTTAAATTGTAAAAATTAACGCTTTAGGAGATACCAACTTACCAAATGTAAGTAAAAAGCCATAGAGCATCGAGAGAACCCAAGAGTACCAGCCTTTCTGTTCAACGTACAACAATGAGTAAACAGCATAGCCGAGAAGCAGGGGAAACAATACCCACGACAGGTATTTGAAAGCCAAGAGATCATATTGTCGTGTGCTGGATTCAACGTACGACCCTTTGTCTAAAAACTTGATACGGGGTATAATTCCCATCACCGGATTATCTCGATCCAGTTTTACGTCCATAACCTGTTAGACAAACACAAATTAAACAGAATGTAATACAGTTCATGTTTCATTCATTATGTAAATGTAATGTGTGTTGACGTACTTTATGAATAAACTGAAATGAATATATATTTTTATTACCTTATTAATTTTCCACATCTCAATCAACAAACCAATAAAAACACTGATTTTGATGACAAAATTGGTCTCATTGTCCAAAACGTAAAGAAGAACAATCAACGATTGGAAGACATTGAAGAATACTGATCGTACAGAAAGTCCCTCCAAACTTTTACGGTTGTTCCAGAATTGAATATCTAGAGTAAAAATTGTAAAAAGTACTTAAGCGTAATTCAATAAGTTTCATATTGATGACCAAACAAAGTATACTGATTTTACCGTTCTTAAATGCCAGAAACTCAAACACACTGTGTAAAATCGAAACTGCAAACGTCAGAGCAAGCAAGTACGGATTCGTATCTAGAAATGCTTCTTTTAACGTATCTTGATCGTCTTCGTCGTCCTCCTGTCCAACAAGAAAACTGGCTTGCCACTGATTTCTCATGCTTTGAGCTGCATATATTTGCCACTTAAAGAGTGACAAAGGTTGGAACGTGAAGACAAACGAAAGCACCGGTGTGGTTTCATTTATTGGCTGGTAATCTTTCAATAAATTCCAATATTCATTGTAAAAAACAATGGGTTGATATCGTTGTTGATCTGGAATGAATTTGATGAATTCATTTAACGGAGCCGGTACTGCTCCCATTGTCCACGCTGTCCTAGTCCGTCACAAGCCCAATGGTCATATTGGGATGCCAATGTGATACAACTTCGGAGCTAATTGTTTTCGCTTTCTGTGTGTATAAAATAATATTCCTATATGAAGTGACAAAAAAGATAACAATAATATTGTAAATTGTAATGCAGACTAATGTAGACTAACCTCTTGATGTTCTAAAGAAGCCGTCGTTTCACCAGTAAGTAGGTTATGCGTTTTGGTATATTTCTTCTTTTTGTATTTGTTCAACTGTTTGGCAGCGTGCATCGTATGCGATTTCGAATAGGAATTTCGTATTGTTGGATCTGGAGACATGCCCGATAGTACAAGGAAAGTATGAGCGCACAACGTACCATTGTTTTGCACTTTCTGTTTCCAACAAAAAGAAATATGCAACACCACTATATTAGAGAATGCCGTTCGAAATAATGACTAAATAGTATGCCAATCAAACTGATTGCATCGCTTATCAACCGTCCCGTGCGCTTCCTACACATTAAATGCAAAGCAAGCAAAGACGGAAACACCAACTATATATAAAATACAACATTGAACGGGAAATGTAACTGATTTAATAAATTGTCATGAGAGGAAGACAATTTACAGAAATCATAAATACCAAACGAATCATACCAAATACTAAGATTTGTAATAATAATTGTAGCTGATAGAGAAGAATAAAAGCAACTAAAGAGTAAAGACGAAGCAAGTCGCTGAAGACGGGGCTTCGACGAATCCACAGGACAACAAGAGGAAAAGAGAGAAGACTACCTTTGACACAGGCAATTGGACGGACTGGCTGAAGGTCCCGTCTCCGGAAGGACCACCGTACCAGTCTCCATAGATCAGTCCTTCCTGCTTCCAGATCAGTTGTGCATTAGAAAAATTCTTTATTCTATCAATACTTTCTGTTATATACACGTACATATCCTGCAAAAAGCACACATTTCATGATTACATGAACCGTACACCGGCACACTCCAATTCAGCAATATGTTTTCCAATAAAGGGAATTGGAAATCCTTACAAATTCCGTTCCATTAGGATAAATATTAGTAGACGCGAGACTAGCAGGTGCAGGGACTTTCCCTGACCCAGTTTCAGCAGTTGTGTTCTTTGCTGTATTTGACGACCCTCGAAGGAACGTCATCAAAAAATAAATGACCAGAGCTCTCAAAATAATGGACTTCACAATGGCCATAAACTTTTCCATTGCAGTGGGTTGATACTGGGCTCTAGCTCTGTCAACTTGCTCGTTGAATGTGATCTATAATTTAAAAACAAACATGAGAATTATAATTATAATATTATAAAATTCCTAACCGCAACCCGCAACATAAAGATTTACTGCTTTAGAAACAATAAAATGTCTGCACCAACGGCACCAAGTACAACAAAGTACAAATATTTACAAACACTACTCCGAAACATACAAAAGAATCATAAAAAATGAAAGAAGCAATACAATATTATACAATAGAACCATAAATTAAAATTAACAAGCTAAAAATACAACTTCTCTTTCTGGGACGTCTTCAGCTTCACCATCTTCAGTGGTAGCAACTTCACTCGTCCCCTGCCCATCTCTGGGCTGTCGTCTTCGAAGTTCGACTGGTTCCTCTTCAGTGATATCTTCTACCCGGGCCATTTCACAGGATAATCACAAACTTGGTCTGAAACACCGACAAAAATACACAACAGTTTCAACGATTACTCAACTCAAATCACAATGCATATAATGTCAGTTACTGGCATAATGCATCCTCATGATCGAGGATTCAAACTTTCAAACACGTGTTGCCATTGCCAATAATGCAAGAATATGAGAATATGATATGTCGATTACTATTCACCACTGTATACTCACCTGTGAAAAATGTGGATTCGAAATTACCTACAAAAAGCCGTTCACCAAAGATTCACCAATCTACTAATCTTCGGGGTTTGGTGACCACACCGAAAAACGACATAGACTACCCACCTTATTCCTGAAACCTAATTAACTGCGAGGAGACCAAGTCGTCACGATCGAATCCCCGAAGGAAAAGGAATTGCAATTGGACAAGGAACACAAAACACACAGTCTAGGCTCGTCTCGTCGTGTTCTATGTTCTATCCTATCTATCCGTCGTGGCAAGTCGAGCACGCCCGGAGAAAGATGATTCCTCAACTATTATGAAATGTGAATCTTCATGTCTTGTGTCCTCATGATTCTACGTTTAGTCAGCAGATGGGCGATCCATGCACCTTCTCACAATTTTGTGAATGAACATTTCATTTATTGCCTAAAGGCCTAGGGGAATACAGAGAACAGAGAACACTCAGAGCTTCAAGCCGTTGTTCATTTCAAGCTTGTGTCCTGTGCTGTGCTGTGCATATGGAAAAACAAACACACACACACTAGTGTCGAGTCGACTAGTCGACCCCTTGGAAATCACAAACTCGTGTGTTCGTTCGCTTGCTCTGTGTGCTCCGTTCAACTTTGTAATCGCAAGGTTCGTCAGTTCAGTCTCAGCCGTGGAGCGAGTCGCACGAGTCTTTGTTTCCATCCGCTTCTTGTATTAATCGGGCTTACACCGATTTTGGTGCGGCTTCTGAGTCGCCGGATTACAAATCTTATTCGGATGATTACAAGCTTTGACTAATTTATCAGATTATAATTTGTGGAAATGGACCAAGTAAGTGGAACGTTCCTGGAACGCGAACGTGGCAAAGCAAGTGCATTGCATAATCATTGTTTGTTTTGAGTTTTTTCATTCAGTGTTTTGTAATCTGTATGAGTAGCATTCCTAATGTAGCGCCTAACTTTGTTCAGTTTTGGTTATCGAACATTTTTGAATTACATGACGAAAATTGACAAGTGGGAACGTTTTGATTCACCGGTGTGTATCCTATTATTGCGCTTTTGGAATTAGACATGCTGTTTTTATGTTTGAAACTTTAAAAGTGTGAAGCGATTGGAAAATTGATGCATTTTAAAATGCAGGATCTTTGATGAAAGGTAAAGTCACTGTTAAATGCTTTTTGCTTGTTATTCTACGATGTGATAGTTAATGTCTTAAATGCGAAATGCAACAATGCTAGATGCATTTACGCATTGTAAAAGAATGACAAAGACAATGAGAATTTGAGACAGTTTGAGACGAGGTTGTCTAATCAGTATCAGCCCAGAGAAGATTTAGTGAGTGATTTCTGAAGACGGTTGTTGGCGTTTGGCATTATAATCATATGTATGTGTGAGTAGTGTGAGCAAGAGCGTATAGTATTTTGACTTTTTTAAGGGACACCGTCGTACGACAACAAAACTTCTCTTTTTCGTGAGTAAAGTCTTTAAATGTCCAAGGCCTCAAAGGCTCAAGCATTACCAAGTTATACAGTGGTTCATGACGGGTGGCTGGACCTGAGGTATTCCTTCGTGCCCAATTTAGTCCTGGTGCACAATAAAAATAGAAAAAAACCTCAAGTCTCATCATCATCATGAAGGAGTGAAGAAGAGATGGATATATAAAAGAAAGAAGGTGCGTTCATTTTTTTGTGGCAGTCGGTCGGGTGCAGGATTTCCCTATGAATGAGGGCTGGAGGCTCTTTAGATTTGGGCTTGGGCTGCAAAGGTAGAGTTGGCCTTCAGATTCACAGCCAGTCGCAACAGCAACACGTAGTCGTTGTCGTTGTCGAAGAAGCCTTTGCCGTATGTCCGTATGTGCTAAGAAACAACTGAAACAAGACAGACAGACTGAGAGAATGATTCAATTCAAGATTTTCCAGCCTTTCTCAAGTCGTCAGGTCCGACATCCGGAATCTTGCTTACATCCTGCTAATGTGCAACAACGAAACGATTCTTTCTTCTACACTACTGCTACACAGCATCGCATTATCGCACATCGCATCGTACTGTCATTTGATCCACCCTTGTTTCCTGCATTTTAATTGTAGGTAAAGTTAAATTATTGTGCTTAATATGCTGAATTTACCACCAACGCCTAAGTGCAACACGTGCACAATGCTATGATAAGACAATGCAATATGCAATTGTGACTAATGGCATGACAGATCAAATTCATTTTTCTTATGGCCTAAATTGTGCAACGGCGTGATGTCAGCGACGTGAATTCTAAACGGATGCTTACAACTCCAAATGAACCGTTTAACATTGACACCTAATATAAAAGTTGACCGTCGACAAATGTCACTAGGGTCTTCGTCTCGTCGACATCGTGCTCGTGCACTTCGTGAACTAAAGCAATCGTACGTTGTTTTATCAAAGCAAGCATAGAAAGCAGTGTTCAAGAACCGAACCACAAACAAGCAAACCAAAAAGCGACAAAAATGAACTGTTCAACTGTTTGCTCTATGCAAGTGTATATTACCCTAACTTCCAAGTCCAGCATGTAGTACGATGGTAATAATGGCATGTGGCACATTATTTCCATGGGCATGCATGCCAGTCACATTAAAGTGAACTACAGTGACTCATTTTTTGAGGTTGTTCCTTTTGCGCAAGAAAAAAACGTCGAGACAGCGCAGCATCATCAAATCATCAACACCACAAGCATGAAGTAGCGTGATACGGTTGATGTTTAATAGAAGTGTATATTTTGGTTTATCACCCCCGATGACTGATAAGCCTTTACTTTACCCTTACCTAGTTAATGAAATGCGTAATGTAAATAATGAGTTATATAAAGTGTGTGATGTGACCCAAACTGGGCTCGTCGTTCGTCATATCAAGCTCTCGGAGTCTGAGTGATGGTCATGATGATGACTGTTTTGCATGAATGCATCCTAAATGTAGGTATACAACATTGAAACAAAGCTGTGAAGTAGTTTTAGTTAGCGTATTTATTTTAAAGCAAAACGACGAGACTAATAGGGTGAATTCGTCAACTTCACTCAAGGTATGTCGTATGTTGGTTCTAACACTAACTGAACCCTTTTCAGCTATCTATCATACTTAATTTTTCTCAAGGGTGTTCTATCTTGTATTTGTATCTATTTAGCCGTGACGATGACATTCATTCATAAGAAATTCCATGAGACATTGAGTTTGAAGGACTGTAGTGACGATTTATACAGTATATGCGCAGTGTAATGTGCACGAACATTTGTAGTTACGTACAATTTTGTACAAATTCGCATTTTAACGACGCTTTTACAGTGGCATATCTTGAATACACAACTATAGTTTCCTTTTCGTGTAGCATTCTGGGCATTCTCATTATTCTCGACTTTGTATGAAAGATGCTTTTTCGTCTCTTCCTGACTTCATTCATAGCTCATTATCAGCTTGTCTGCGTGATATTGAATTAAGGAACGAGCGTACGAGATATTGAAACAAAATGAAGATGGTATTCTTAAAGGCATTAAAATAGGTTTAATGTTTAAAAAAGCCACCCTGCTGTTTAGATCATGTATCCGCTCGAATTCGGTTTTTTAAAATAAGGGAGCTAAATGTTTAGTAAGGATGAAATAAACTGACACGAAATCCAGGACGAAAATGAAAGATGGTCTCGTGTACCGCGCAGACTGTACAATATAAAGTACGTACCACTCTAATAAACATGTGCTTTGAATTGAGGGGTTGTGGAACTATGAAAGCATTATACAGTTGAAGTTGATGAGGGATGAAGATGAAGAAATGTTGTACTTGAATATAACTTGAACTTCTAATGCTTATAGGAAGTATGCGGAGAATAGGAATAGCTTAATATGGTTTCAGACTTTCGACTTCTTGAATGAAACAGATTTGGAAGATGGAAGCTGTTCAATGTACAACAGGCGGATTGACATTGGGAGTGGGACTGAAGTTCTTTTGTCCCAAGGTTGCACATCATTCAGCATTCGGAGGATTTGAGTAACGTGCAGCTGCGTTTTTTCAGACATAAAGATGGATTATCAGTATTATTAACTAAGTAAAATGGTGACACATCGATATGCTGTGGTGTGGCCGGAGTGGATGTCACCGAGTATTATTGACACTTGATCAGCTTTTGACGGTGCCTATTATCTCATATTTCATGTCCGCATTTTTTCAAGTTCTTAGTATGTTCTCTTCTAAGTATTGCCAATAGTTGAGAATGAGAACTTGCACGATTGCACCCTAAGTAGGCTATCTCTTTCATTTAAGTTTGAGAATGCATCAAGGGTAAAGTTTAGTCGTACAGTCGTAGTCATCTTCAGTAGTAGATTACTAACCAGGTATATTTCTGTATTTTTGACATTGTAAGTTCCAATAAATTAGCATTTTATCCTTATGTCTAAATAATATTAAAATTAAATTCCCGACACTTTTATTTTGAGTGTACTTAACGTGTGACTGCGAAGCATTCCATTTTTATGTAAATCAGGCCAAGCTCAAGTTGGATTTTTTGTTTCTGTCCATCCAGTAATAGTACATTTTGCAGCTGTATTTTTATAATAGTATTGCGAGAGCTCACCGCTCACGAGTATTATTTATTACGCGACAACATCCGGATGGAACAGATAGTGAAGGCGGGCTACTAACATATAGCGCGGCCTTGCATTATTCTCACAGTCATGTAAATACTCATTTCTTGACTTAATGCATGAGAATAAGATGCGAAAATGTCTCACTGAGAGGTCAATCGTCTCTGCAAATGTTTAGTCTCATTACCCTTTGCTTTGACTCGTATTCTTTAGTACGACAGTAAACTGAACGCGGTTCTTCAAATCTCAGGAGTTTAACAGTGGAGGTTACGTGAGCGAGGCAGGGTGGAATCGTGGAATTGTAAGAACAGTAACATGGAATAGAGTCAACATGCGTTTCGTTTGTATGCATTTGATAGTGCTCGTCAGGTCATCACTAGAACGCACATATATTCGTTAATGGGGACCGGATACGTGGTTAACGTTGGTGCACACAGCACTGATAAGATAGGTATGGTATGGGCTAAAACTTGTGTTGAGTTGACACGACTGTTCGTTTTGTCCTATTGAGACTGATAAGACGCTAATGTTTACGCGTTGTCAGGCAAAGTGTAAATATTTTTATGGCAGCCATAACTGATCATGTTTTGGCTTGTCTTGCCCTGCCTTGCAACTTGCTTGGATGGATGTCACATTGTTCACATTTATTGCCGGATTCTGTTTTCTGCAGAATAGTAGACAGTAACAAAAGGCAGTAAAATACTTCTAGTTTTGCGTTACGTTTGTCTTACTTATGGTTGAATACGACGAAAAGCTTCCAGTATTTTTTGTCCGTTCTAACGCATTCATTCTACCCTTCCTTCAGAGTATTACGAATCATATACATAAAATTCAACCATTCTACGTAATTAATAAATGGTGAAAAGTAAAATGGAAATTGAGTTGTGGAGTTTGAAATCAAAAACCAAAGTCCTTCTTGCCACTAGTTTATTCCCCTATACGATTCGGCATTAACGTTTTTATTTCCCTTTTCCTTCCTTGTATTTAGATTGCCACTTGCCAGACACGACACCGCGACACATGTCGCTGTCCGATTTGTTCGTTGGCACTTCAATTTCGCTGTTATCAGGATGTACTTATACTATAGTATAAGTAAAGTTTGTCTAAAATGGCCAGGCTGGCTGACCTATAGTCTCGAGTCTCAACTCTCAACAAACCAATGACAATTATTATACTATCACATCATGCTTCTGCTTCTTCCTAAAACGGAATGGTTTACTTGAATGTGTGCAGGTATTTGAAATGATTGTTTTAAATGTTGAGATTTGTAAAGACTAGTTGCAAAAGAACTTCACTGAGTTATGATAACCTAAAACCGTAAAAGTCTTCCAGCTATACTACGTTGCGTACAAAAACACAAAGATGCTTTAAAGAACTGGACCCTTTGACTAAGTATTTGAAACACTTCGTTTGACATGTCCTGAAAGACATTGTTAGAAGTTGGAACACATTTTTTAAGTTAACTGCGCTGAACAACTCTGAACTTTAAGCTTCTCGTGTGCAAATGCCGATGCTTTACGAACCGGTGACGATGTGTTCAGACGTAACATAGCATAAGTTTTTCGTCGTTCCTTCTCTGTGCACATTCTTATCAAGAAAGTTTACACGAGTGATTTCAAAGAAGAAAAGGATTTTATTCATTTTTGTAAGTTTTTAGACGTAGATCTAAGGAGGACTTCTCGTTAGCCAGCAGCGTCCCAGTTTGTCTCCATCGGTCATTATAAAACTAACAAGTAACTTTTGAAGTCAAAGGCTAACGGACAGGACACAGTTGCCTTCTTCTCTTTCTTGTGAGTTTGAAAGAGTCTATTCTTGTCGTTTGAAAAAGAAAATAGAAAAGGGCAACGGAGACGACTGTCTGTGTACGCTTTCATTTTGGTGTGAATGAACGCCTCGTCGGGTGTAATTCCTTCCCTTCTTTGAAATTCCAAAGGTGGAACTAGCGATTTGTAATTAAGCTCAGCGTGGAATTAATTAGTGTTTAAAATCCTATTGTACCACATTGCGATTAGTCTTTGGATGAGTTACTTCCTTTGGTGAAGGCGTCCTTAATTAGGCCTTGATGGTCATTGCCTTTAATCTGAATTGTCAATATAAGACGACAAAGATATACACTTTTTCTTACAAGCTGAATCGTGGTTAGTTCCTGTGTGGTTTTTGCATGTTCATACAGTATTCTTTACCAACTATGTAATTACGAGGACGGCCAGCTGAAGGGAGACAGAAGATAAAAGATATTGGACACAAAATCATAAGTCAAAATGAGGAGGAATTAAGAAGGGAAGAGAAGAGATTGTATTAGGTGGTGGTTTTGCACTCTGCGCTGCCTCCTTGTGTCTCATAAATCACAGAAGACTTGGAGTTGTTGGCGACGACAGGCAAAATACTTCTTGGAATGTCGCAGTCGAAGAATGCGTGCACGGGGCTTTCTCCATTGTTACAGCTTAGAGCACCTTGTCAACAACATTGGAGGAGACCGCTATTGCTGTTCAAAAATCATAGAGGCTGAGGTCAGAGGCCAAAGTGGCCAGATGGATTTGGCTGGTCAATTGTCTCCACTTTGTGTCCGCATTTCCACATAAGGCCATTGTTCAGTCTTTTCGCACGACTTATCTTGTAGAGTGACTTTTGCAGAAGGTATGACAAGTTGAACTCGAAACTGCGTGAGCTATTTACGAATTCCAATTTGAAACCTTGCCTTAGCTTGATTGGAGTGTCAAAAGCACTGCGACTTATAAGGCCGTATGTGTAATGTGTGGATGTTTGCCTTTTTGCTTGGATGTTGTATGGTTATATGGTTATATCTCAGTTTGAAGCCCTAAGTTTAATGCGGAGCAGACCACTTACTCTAGAATTGAGAGAAAATAAGAACTTTTGTGTGCGACATGTGACCGTGCTTTGTAATAATTCCCCAATCCAACCTACAATCCTACGTGCTGTTTATAAAGCTCCATCTCCATTTAAATTGATTTTTAAACGTAAATTAAGTTCCATTCTAGTTATAGTCTGGCTGGTTAATGGCAACATGTCGTGTCGTGTACTGTCATTTATTTTGGAATCCAGTTGTATTACAGCCATTATCGCTTCAAACGGTGAGGATTGTTTACACAAAAAGTCGATTTAAAAACGATTGATTTCCATTGTTCTGTCATTGCCGGGTATTTGTTGTACCGTTCGATCTACACTGTCACTAACAGGTGTGGAAGGCCAATAGCCAACCTAACATTGAGCGTACAAATTATTTCAGTCTGTAATCTGTATGTAAAAGGAAGGAAACGAGTATGGAGTATATCGCGTAGGATACTTTGATACTTTGTAAAGGAAGGAGTTTTTGGTTCCTGGTGCATTGCATAATGTAAGTAATGCTATACATATACTATACAATACTGCACATTGTAATTGTGCATGTACATCATTGCTTAGTAGCGGGAATTGGTACAGAGTTACGGAGGTACGGTGCACTGGCCCTGGCCCCTTCCTTGATGCTATCAACATTTACACATATTATTTTGGGAAGTTAGGAGTTAGAGTTAGGGCTGATAAGTGTTAGGGTCAGTGAAGGACAGGAAGTTCCTTACATTTGTATACAATACATTTTTGCCCCCTTTCCTTTTATATTGTCGGACGTAATAACAGGATAAAACACAAATACTGAAAAATGAACTACATTGCTGGTAGTTGGTTAGATTAATATTTACATTTACTGATTATGATAACTAAACCCTTAACGCTGTATAGTCTGTAGCTGTATAGTATTGCAAACTGATTTGGCATTTGGCAATTCATCTAATTGTGTGAATGTGAAACTAAAACTAGTCAAATAAGGAATAGGATGAGCACATTTGTACACTACGCGAAATAAGGAAAACTATTTTTATTAGTTGATGTCGTCAAAGCGTTCATGTTACGTTAGTTTAAGTTCGGTATGAGTCGTTCTCTTACCATGTTGTGTGATGTGATGTGATAGTTCTATTGTTACGTTTGAGGATGAGCTCATTCTATTATAATACAGGGTTTAAACTTGATTTCCGTTTGAATCATTTTAGTATCATATTGTGCATTGTACAATATTCTACAACAGGGAAGAGGGAACGAAAGATATGCTTTTTATCAATCATCCTTCGTAGGTTTATAATGTTCTGGGATACGGTGGGTGGGTATCAAATTGTAGAACAATGATTCATATTAATTTAATACAACGTTGATTTGAGTAATATGGATGGATGGAGGGGAAGGAGAGGAGGATGTTTCGTATTTCATTTGTCTTGTGAAATCTCACCGGTAGAGATAAAAAGTGTCAGGGGTGTCATCCTCAGTGCAATGCAATATGAAAATACTTTTGTGCAGCTTTTGGGGTTATAATAGGGATATATGAAACTCTTTATGCATGATAGTATGTAAAATTACAATAGAAGATGGACGGAAAGCGAATAATGAACTAACAGCGTGTTGGGTTAGGTGTTATTTTGTTAAATATGATATTGTACAGTCGTGTCATGGTGCGTAAAAATGGATGAGTATGCGTTGTTGAATAGGAATTGTGACGATGTGAGTATTTTGACATCCTGAAGTAGGTTAGTTGGCAAAAGTTGGATTTTTTCTCCTATTTCCTGGCGACGGCGGCTATAAAGTGCATGACAACAATGACAAGCACTTGAGTAAGCTACAATGAGTGATTAAAATGACGACCAGGACGCTGTGATTGTTGGTAAGATGGAATAGCTTTGTGTCTTTAGTAAAGAAGGAGAAGGGCTCATTCGGTATGAATGAAATGAGACTGATTACTTTGTGTTCCTGTGCTGTCGTAGATTTGACTTGAGCTTTATTCCACTTTTTGTGTGTAATAAGCACGTGTCTTTAATAATTTTGAGCCGTCCATCACAGCAGTTTTTCAATGAAATTGAAGGGGAAAGTGACCCACACAGCACAACACAGCGTACACATTCTTCATCTAAATGTAGTGAAAAGTGACTGTGAGAGAGGCAAGCCATTATATTGCACATAATAACTTTAATGTGTACGGAAAATGAAACAGTACAGTTCAGGACGCAAAACACAATTATACGTTTACATGCAGCATACACTAGAGTAGTTGTGAACTGCATCTTTTGCTTTTAATAATGTAATTGGATGTAAGTTTCCCAAGTGAATTTTTAAAAATTTTATTGGTTTATATTATGATGAGGTTTTAGGCGGCGGAAAGAAAGTGGGAAATAGGAAAGAACAGGCGGAAGGTAGGGTAAATTTGATTAGTATTGCTATTTGGTTCCGTATTAAGCGAAAATTGAAGCGGGAAATGAGTGTAAATGATTTTTTCTCTTGAGGGATGAGGGCACACAGCCGACACAGCACACACGTACGTGCTTCAGCTATAGCGACTTTTGAGTCTGGCTGAAACTTCTTAATGGCTGTTATACTTATTACATTTAGATACAGACTACTGTGAATTTTAACATGTACAGCAGTCAGTGCAGTGGGAGCGGCAGCACACGACACACGAGTCTTACATCCACGTCACATCCGGTGTGTGGAGAGTGTACTAAGAAGTCACTTTTTATGATTTTCTCTTATGCACTCTTTAGGAACTGCAGACTTCTCTAATGAATGATCCACCGAACTACAACTTCAAGTTAGAAATTGAAACCTCAAGATTATTTGATTTCAAGTTACCTGGCAGGCATGCAAAACTGCAAGTCGAGATGAAGTACAGAGGGGAATTTTAAACGCTTTTTACGTACTTTAAGTATACTTTTATTTAAGAGAAGTTTCGGTGTAAACAAGTGAAGTATACGACGTATGTATAATTTCTGCTTACATCACAAAGCTAATGTTTCGTCGACTTGCTTCATTCATGGAATATCCTTTACAATTTCCATAAACCACTTTCTGCTCAGAGTGTTCAGTAGTTTTTTTCCATTGCCTCGTCATCATGTAATCGTTGCAGTCGATCATATTTCGTGGAAAGTCTAATTGCAAACTAGAGCAATACAATAATTAAGTTTTAGATTTATGCTTCATGTGCATTAGTTTACTTTTACTGTTGAGTTGGGACTTGGGAGACTAAACAAAAGGGTTATGTGCCGCATTTTGTCATTTAGACCAGTTGCAGTCGTGTTTGTTTTGCATATTATAAATTAGATAGTAAAGAATCCCGTCATAGCATTAAATGAGAACGTTTGGAGAGTGCCGACTACGACTATCGAGAGCAGCTCTCTGGTTTGTTTACAATATTAATGCTGATGGAGAATCAGTTTGTTTGTTTGTAGTGATCAACTAAATCAGTGAAAACCTACTTATAAATGAGACAGAAGACAAAATCTGCAAGTAATTAAGATGAAGTCGGTAGACAGTAGTGACATCAACAGCATTGAGTTAACTGAAATACAAACTTTCTTATCATATTAAGAAGTCATGCCTTTGATCAGTAGTTCTGGTTTGGCTTAATGAGCCCAAATGGCGTTAGGCACATGGAAACTAGCTAATTGATTGATGGAACAAGGCAAAGAATTCGTCCTAAGCTCTCTAGTTTTCGTGGTAAAAATTGTGGCAAGAGGAAGAGTTGTTAGGGTGGACATCTGTGCTATTGGTGCTACTACTGTTGACTGATGGTCATCTTGCCAATGCAATGGTCGGCATTTTTTGATTGTTCAATAGTGCAGAGACTGGAATTCTTGTGCTGAGAGATGGAAGACAAGAAGGCAACCTGCTGTTCCTTGTCTTCTCGGTCTTTGCTAGCATTTTTATTGCTGGTGGTTGGTGGACGTAGACGACGGTGTGATCCGGAATAAATGGAGTGGAGAGCTTGCCGTGTGCGTGATGTGTCGTGCTTCGCATCCTAAGTTCAGATTCCGCACCACTCGACGTCTTCGATAGTCAATGTTAGGGTGAGAAGGGGAGTTTTTTCATTCCATCCAGGAGCTCAAGTGATGTAAGAGTCAAGCGTTCTCTTTGTTTTCTTATTTTGAATCTTCCAAGTTCTCAAGTGGTACTGTACGAAGCCTCAGAAATGCTAAGAAAGAGTAAATGGGAAAATAGTTGGTTCGTGGGGGACTTTCTGAGCTGTTCCAAAAGGACCCTAATCTCAGGTGAGTGAGTAGTCGTCAAGACAAGTTGACTTGGGGGAGCGTAATGGCCTCCTTATAAAAAGACGGTTGGCAAAAGTGCGTAGCTGAAGATTACAGGTAGTCGCACTGGAATCTAATGTGAACCATGGTCAGTCTTTTTGAGCATAAAATAACAGTCAAGGCGTTCATGTCATAGCCATAATTTTTCTAGTAGACAACTTCTGCGAGCTGAATGTCTCGAGAAATTCGTGGCTATATGTTGTGGTCTCCGCATAGCATGCAGTTTATTCTAAGATTTGGTGCCAGAAAATGTCACAATTAGGTAGACTTGCTTTTGTTTCCTTGCGTTCTACCACAAAATAAGAATGACTTGACACAGCGAGTGAATAAGCTTAAAAAAGACTCAGAAAGGAAGGGTACAAATAAAAGGTCCTGTGCATGTGCTTACTGTAAGAAAAAAGAAATCAAGTTTTTTATTCAAATTCTTCCAGTTGGCAGTTGAAGCATTGGAAGATCATTGAAGAGTGCAGATGACGGACTACGGGAGACATGCTTGAGACTTGATTCCATAGTTGAATTGAAATCTGTACGTACTATATACAAGTATGATTGAACAAGGAATATATATATAGATAGAAATGAGAAAGACGAAGGAATGTTTTAGTTTATATGCTTTTGCTGCTGATACATTTCACAACAACAAATGCACACCGGATATAGTAAAGAAATCGAATACAAATAATACAAAGGCAAGCGTATACTGCATCTAAATCAACAATCGACGCTTCATCCACCTTCTTAACTTTCTTTGTCGTGCAATTACACCATAATATACACGTTGATTTCGCTTTCGTTTAGTTTTCAATTTATTTTTTGCATCTTCATGTCTGTTATGTTGATCAGTTTGACGACGACGTTGTTCATGTTCTTTCTTCATGCTAGCTTAAAAGACTTCGTTAAGTTTGTTTTGAATATTTTTTTCATCCTGTGCGGGTTTGAGCAAAAACTTAGATTCTTTGAAGTGTTTATGTTTCGTAATTTATAGTTTTGGCTTTCTGGATAGCTTAATCAGCTATCAGTACTCTTCAAATCGTCTGAAATATACAATGGTATTATACTTGTTGACTGTTGAGCTCTGAAACTTCTTCGTAGCTCTAGAAAATGTCATAATGAAGTGTTGCTGATATTATGCTATGAAGTATGCAATGTTGTCGCCAAGTGGAGGTTTTGTGGGACCAAATGGCATAAGTTCCACCAGTGGTTTTATGAAGAACCTGAGTCATCAGTTCCTCGGAGTCAGAAACAAAGAAGATAAAAAAATTAAGGAGTCTTACGATTAACGCCCCTTTTGTTTGCACTGAATGATCCTGTCGCGTTTGCATTTATTTTGTCAAGCAGCCGCCTGAGTCGTGATCAGTTTATTTTTACAATACGAGACAGTCGCGTTTATGACTTCTGTAGAATGGACTATTTGTTATTCAAGGAACTGGAAGTTGGGTTCTTCGCCTCAACGCATTACTGCTTAAAAGTTATGTTATAGAGTCATACCTAGTCATAATATAATCGTCGCACAGCAGTAAAACTTACAAGTTACAAAAATTGAGCTGCTTGAGTAAAGATTGGATTGTGTGGTGTGGGTGTGTGCATAACTATTCTACCAAAAGGTTTGTCGATGGTGATGGTGATAGTGATTTGACATTAATCATTAATCGCTTTTCATGTAAAGTCCTCAACTGGTGTAGTTAACACGTCTTTGGAACTAACTGAAATACCTGAAGTCGCATTCCGATTGCGAAATTAGGCTAAATCAAAAACCATTCAAAGTGCATGTTCTTGTCCAACTCGCTCTACTACTATACTAATACTATATATACTTACTGACTAATGCTGACCTTTGGCCCAAAGTACTCGTTTGGTAAAAGTAAACATGGTGAGATATATACTTGCAATTTCGATTACTGGTCTGATTAAGAAAATAAGCTTTTTTGGGTGGGGCGAAGTTTTTTGCAACGTAAGTGTTCGCGCAGAGATCACGTTCGTATTTGTTACGAGGTAATGCAGATTTGATTTGTCTCTGTTCTCATTGCGCACTAAACAGTAAACTGCCAGTAGCAGTTCATCATATATGCCTTCGTCTTCGTCGACAATATGTTATTATGGCTGTCAGCTTAGCTTGAAGCTTACACGAAAATATGTTGCTTTTTTGTTGTAACGAATTTTCATACGGTATGAATTTGCCATTAGTTTTGCGAATGAAGTAAATGAGCTTTCGCTGAGCGTTATCTAGATTGGATAAATGATTTTAAAGTAAGAAAAGAATATAATATATACTTGTAATACAAATGTCTATTTCGTAGTGCAAGTAGAGTTCAGGGTATCGAACGCAAGATGCTGATGTGATTGCCATGTTGGGAACGTGACATTTTTGTGTTGTCCTCCCGTATTTGGACGATGGTTTGTCGCTGACGAAGCAGAAGCTGCCCCAATTATTATATTGCTTGGCTCATGCTGTTTGTGAAGTTAAGAAAGAATGAGCAAGAGGAGTGTATTATGGATGCATGCATTTATTGTTCACTGATACTCGTTGCTGCTGCTTTTTGGGCGAAGAAGGTAATGGAAAAAAGAAATAAGAGAGTATAGTAAAATGGACAAGAGGTCGAGAGCCGGAATCAAGGGCATAAGGCTGCCAGATGCGATGGAGTCGCCTTTTCTTAATGCTCTGTGCTCAAACTCAACCTTGTTGCTTCTTTGCAACTTGCAGTGCATCGCAACGGACTTTTGGTTTGTAGTGATTTTGTAGTATGCTCATCTTCTTAGAAGCCTTTTTACTTGAACTGCACGTATGTGCGCCCTGCCTTGTTGGCAGTTTGACTTCTGCAGGTTGAGAATAATACGAGAACTTGTATATACGTTTCTGGTAAAGGCAGACTGACAAAGTGGTATGGTATTGGTGGTCCTGGTTTGCGCGTCTTTGCCATTTCTTTGTATTATGTAGGCACAAACGTGCGTCTTCTTATGAGGTTGTGCAAAGCCTGAGTTAAGTACCCCAGGGGGTTCTTCTCACATTGCGTTGATTCGCATCTTTCCTTGTTGAACGAAAAAAGTCACTGTCGTGAGTTACTGCAAAGAGCATGCTGAGGCTTCAACTGCTATGCTATTTGATAACTTTTTAATACTTTTTAATAGCCTTATTTCCTCTCTACACTTTAGGTTTACGTGTGAACAACAAACGAATGGAGATTTTTTAACGGGCAGATATTCACCTATTTGCTAATTTTTGTACTCTTATATTTGTACTCGTTTGTACAGAGGATTTCAAAATTATAGTTGCATATTTTGCATCTGAAAAATATTCCTTTAAAAACATTTATTAAATAAATAATAACATAAAGTGTAGAAATCGAGAATGAGTGGTTGTACTCAGTATTCAAGTCTGTGTGTGAATGAATGTTTTGTGCTGTTGCGTTGTTATTGTAAAAAAATGTTTACATTCGACTCGGTATGCCGCTGCTGTCAGTTATGCTTGATGTGACAAGTGATATTTCTCTCTGTGTTCATTTCATGCATTGCATTATGTCGTGAAATGAAAGGCTTACAATTTAGAGCATTATTGTTATTGTAACAACACAAAACAGAGAAAAATACATGCATAAATGTAATAGTTAATATCATTGTAGCGTTGACATGAACGTGAAACACTTTCCAAGTTTCATTTGCTTCTTTAAGTTTAAACACAGCCATTTGTTGAGAATCTTGTTGTTGTAAATCTGAGTCATGGTGCTGTGGATGCTGTCAGCAATGGTATGGTTGCATCTGAAAAGTAAGTTACTGAATGATCTGTCGTTTGGCAAAATGTACTAGCTACAGTAAAATGTCGAATACAAGATTTTGCAAAGTTTTAACATGAGTTTGAAGAGAAATCTAAGAAAATTGTTACAAGGAGCCGTTTGCATTGCATGCTTTGACGTTCTAAAGTTATTCAGCAAATTTATCATCATCAGTATAAGAATTAGTCACATTCATATTTGCGAAAGTTCGTTTTGGGATTAATTGACTATAAAGTTGTAATTTTTCTCAAGGGTATAGTTTGTTTCATGAAGAGAATGTCGTCGTTTTCATTTCCTTTTTGTGGAAATTGCTGGACTCCTGCAATGTTTTGATCTAGATCACTGGGACGGAGACCTTCTGTCTGGGTGGGTAGCATGGGTCTTCTTTGGGTGTAATTAAAAGTCAAGTAATCACAATCAGAGAGAGACACATGTTTCTTCAACCATTCTTTTTTACACGCAGGACACGATTCTTGTCGTTATGCTGTACTTAATGAGATACACGACTACTACTTTGACTACATGGCCAAAGCAAAGTTTATTCAGCTTTGTGTGCAATCTAACTTGAATTGTCCCAAAATTGTAATAGTTGTTAGTATCTTCGGGAAAAGACATGATAGACTTGTGCCGTGTAAGATGATAAGAACGGGGTGGACTTTTCGAGACAGACACGCGGGATGTCGCAATCAGCTTACAACGACGGACAAGTGATGAATTTCGTGCTGAAGCTTTTGTTCATTGTGCATGCTTGGCTGCTCTCGTATCGTAGTTTAAGTGACATGGAATTGAACATAAAATGCCTAACTGGGGAAGGACGAAGGACCATATCCGGTCATAAGCAATTGAGCAAGGGACACTTTTTTGTGTTATGGCTTTGCGTGGAGTTTTCGTGATTGCTTGTGTAATTTCGTGCTTTGAGATTGGGTTGGATTAAAGCGTACTTTTGTTTGTGTTCATCCAAAGTTTCGACGGACACTATGCGTTTGACAATGATTCTCTTGGATGAAAGGTGTTAGTTGGTGGTTTGCTGCAACCTTGTCTTGCCCTGTGTATGTCGCATCATGTAACCTGATTAATCGCCAGCTCGTCGATAATTGATAATATTAATTCTCATTTTTGTTAGTAATAAAAAATGATAATAAAATACCTTGAGTTTTGTTGTAGGTTTGGTTTGGGGTGTATAAACAAGACAAATGCTACACGTAGTTTTGCTGAATTTTGTGAATGCTCTCGTTCTAGTTTACGGTGAGATGAGATGAGGGGTTATAGGCGGCGAAAAGAACGTTCATCGCGTGACGAAAGTGATGGATATATGGATTATTGTGTTTAATGATGTGTTATTTGTGGCGTATGCATGTGAGTATAAAGAGAAACACAGTGTATAATAACGTTCATACTATTGGCTTTACAATCTGTCTGATGGTTTTACCCTGTTGCAGGAGCGTCTCAATTCTTTATGTGTGTCAAGAGCGACTTGAGTTCGTTTGCGGTCACTTCTGCGGTTTCAGTTGCTGATGATTGATCCAAATTTGTACCATTTATCTTTAAATGTCTTCTTACAAATGAAGCTTGTATAGTAGTCAAGTGGAGCCTTTTTACATTCCTTCGAAACACGAAGCACAGGTGACAACATTCCTCATGACGCTGCACTATTGCGCTGTTGTGGTGGTATTGGTATTCTCCTTTTATTATTCGCTGCTCTATTCTACATGTAGTGCTGTTACAGTGGAATTCGGTTGTAACGAACTCGCTTGTAACGGAATCTAATCTCGGGTGTACCGAACGAATCGGTTCGGTCCCGGCCTCCCGGCAGGAGATAGGGAACCCAATGCTATAGCCGGCGGTTCTAACGAACTCGGTTTTAACGGAACCTCGAGTGTAACTAACGAACAACTTTTCAAGGATTTCAGTATATTTATCCTCAGCTGTAACGAACTATTACGCTTAAAGTATCTAAAATGTATCTAAAAAAACAGCAGAAAGCATTTAAACGGACATGTCGTCATTCTTACGGTGGACATCGGGTCCGAGGCTGCTGAAACAAGCATTATAATTAGCATTTCGGACTGGTTTCGGACCTATCGGTCTTAAAATGTACGAATAAACCAACCACTACATACGACGTTCCTTACACATGTGGTCGTTTGTCATGTTGAAAGAAGGTAAATGGAAAAAACTATAGCTCGTTCGTAAGTAACGAACTTTGGCTATGCTATAGCGAACTAATTTGGTCGGTCCCTTCGAGTTCGTTACAACCGAGTTCCACTGTATTATAATTCTAAAATGCATTTTCCTTAAGAAGCTGATCATGCTGCGAGTTTTCATTACCATGTCTGATTACTCGATTAACGTGCGTGGCAAAAAGCGCTCGAAGCGAACCTGTCAAAAAATTTATATGACGGTCATTGTCAGGCTTTCTGAATTTGTCACTGTGGTTTGTATTCTCTTGATGTCAAGAAACTTCATTTGAGATTTCAGAAACGCGGTGTGTATCGCAAACCACTCACAATTCGCAACCCACCACAATGCATATGGAAATGAAACAGTAATGTTTTGAGTGCATTACCATTGCATTGTGTCCCAGTATCTTATTCCTGAAGATGTGTGTATATTTTTACACCACTATTATGAAGAAGCATTTTTTTCATCTCGTAGCTATTTTGTAGCTATGTTTAGCAGTGTAGTTCCTTTGTTGTCTCATTGTCATTATTTGTAAGACTTGCGCTTGTAGGCAAGCGAATTGTATATAATTTAAAAATGTCGAATTCGTTGTATTTTTCTCATTTTATAAGTTTGTTCTTTTTTCTTTATTTGCAGGTTGGCTGTGTGAATGAAACCAATTGTTCAAGAGTTCTGTTATGAATTAAAAGTGATGGGGCAAGAATGATCAAAATTCATACACCGTTACGGGAATTGTACTCATTCGAACTGGATACAATAGCAAAAATCTGAGGCCATACTGTGGAGTAACAAGCTGTCGGGAGTCTTGTTCATTCTGATAAGGCTTAGTTGGTAAGTAGTGCAGTCTCCATTCTTTGTTGACGTATGTAACTTCGTTCTATATTCGTATCTGTTGTGAGTTGTTTGACTGCTCTTTGTGTCAATGAACGTTAAACTAGTATGCGATACAAAACTTGTATTTTGACTACAGCTTTGCGTACGGAGAAAAATAAGAGTGAATCAACATATGATTGCTGATGACTGATGACGTGATGACTGATTGACCTGAAAATAATACAATTTATCGATTTTTGTTTGTAGGGAGAAATCAGCAAAAATCGTGAAGTTTCTCAATGATTTTAAGGTTAGTAACAGCGTGGTGTTTTGTTATTAACCGTCCGCCTTCATGTGCCGTCAATGAGTGCCACGTTGGACTTAGCAACTTCGTCCCCGCGTGGGAGTCATAAAGTTGCCGCTCGTACGACGGCTAGTTCTTCCATTCCTTCAAGTCCTTCGAGATCTGCGACTGAAGCTTCTCCATACATTACGGTCACAACTGTAACACCCCCTAAAAACTACGAATCTCAACCCGTCTATCAGCATTTTTACCGGGTGAATAACAATGCTAGTAGTGCAGCGGGTTCAAGTAGTTTGCCTCCTGCTGCACTAGTAGACCCTCGATGCGCAGGGACTAATGCAATTGTTCTTCCTAATAGTTGTGAGACACAGGAAGACACAAATCCATTCGTCGTGACTGTGAGATCCTCACCGACGAAAACTTTGCTTGGAAAGAGTGCTAGTTCAAGCTTTATAGGGAAAAGTCCTCCAGCAGGAGGAATTGGCATTGCGGTCAGTGGTGGCAACACTAAAACGGGACCGAGGCTTGCACTCTACAGGAGTAACTCAAGTTTGGATCTGCTTGATAGAGAAAATTATTATCATCATCAAAGAGTGGGTAAACTGCATGGTCATCCACCGCCATCAAGTTCGTCAGGCCAGTATAGAAACGCAGTTACAAAGCCAGAACTTCAGTATACGGGGTGCTTTACCAGAAGAAAAGACTTCGGAAGCCATGGTTCGATTGACGTTTTGGCCAATCATGTTCCAAGTCAGTTTGAGCTGGAACACGGACAAAATGTCAACCAAAATCAGATTGTGAATAAAAGTGAGCGCAGTGGGTCACTTGGAACTAACTTTGCTGGACATATCCTTCCGTCTGTGGCTACAGGAATGAACCGCAACAGAAGGGGTTCGTTTGACGTTTCGGAGGAAACTGTTACAGTGGCGAAGAAATCTGCAGCTGAAGTCACAATGAAAGAGACGGCGAGTCCGAGGCTTCGCCTTAAGTTCCAGAAATTGTGGGAGCACAAGGAGAAATCTGAGCGAACAGACGGTGACCGTAAAGGAAGTGTGACGTCCTCTAACAAAACGGATGCGTCTATATTTAGGAAACTTCGTGGAGGGTCAGGGTCCAGTTCCAACCGAAACAATGGAAACACCAAGAGTCTTCCTGAAGGAGTGAAATTTAATGCCAGTGGTGAAGATTTAATAGAACCTGACGGCGGGTCAAAACCAACACTTCGACATAGCACGGCATCCGGTCAAAATATTATGGAAGAAAGATATCGTCGTCGAGTTTTCTCTCATTATGATTGCCAGAGTGTCTCTTCCAACATTACTTATGCGGCTAGGCTGCGCGGATTATTGTCCAAACGGAGAAATACGACGACAGGAGCTTCCGCCGCCAGTTTGGGGCAGCGACCAACGTCCACACCACCCAGTGCTTCCTTAAATAACATAGCTGGAGCAAATCCGTCATCAACAGTGGGTGAAGGGACTACCGGAAACAATGGCAATGCTAGTCTTGATGTCGTCCCTCCTGAAGAACCCGACCTCGGTGATGGACGTTCAAATGCCCTTGTCTTAAGGTACGGTAGTATTATTAATCTTTCAGTTCCATTGTACATTACGTACTTTTACAACTTAAAAGACACAATGAGCACAATGTTGAACGATGTAATGATGATAGCTAGTTTGTAACTCTATAGTAATAAGTACTTTAAGTTCCATTTCCATTTAAACAAATCCAATGGAAGGTTCTTCGTTCGTGATTTATTATTCTTATAGTAATAAGTTAACTCTTCTGTTTTTCCCTTTGTAACATGCATATTCACAATGACAGAAAAGGACAACTGAAGGTTTTATGGGCACAATAAGAGTTCATGAATGAACGTGGGTGGATTGTGGTGGTGGTGAGTGTGGTGTGACACTCCAATGTATTACGTATTCAGTTATTTTGATATCAACTTAAGCCGAACCATGTGCGCGCACAGGAGAGTTGGGTGATTATGCCCAAAATAACTTTGAACGACACGCACATTGATTTTTCTTTGGTTTTTGTTACATTGGGGCATTGGGAGCCAAACAGTCTCGCGTCGCGTGTGTCGAGTGTAGTTGCAGTTTGAAATTATCAGATGATATAAATAAATTTAAGCAAAGTCACTTCAAGAGGCTAGGCGTTGCCAAATATTTATTAAGGGTTTGCATTGCGTCACTACGCATTCCCTCTTATGACTATATGCATATTTTGTGGAGACGCGGCTGATAACTAACTGCAAATCCTTTCTTGGAGCCAATAATGCTATTTAACAACACCACACACCTTGTACTTAGGTTAGGACATTTTAGAGGGCCAAGGTTGTTCTTATCTATCTAGTATCCCTCTCTCTCATTCGGACGTTACTTGCACACACACGCTTGCAAGTGGTAATTACTTCAGATTAAGAATCCTCAAATTCCCATGGATAATTTTTGCTACGAGCTCAAATAAATGGCATCGCATTGGGATTGAGACTGGACCGAAAGTAAGTTAAACGACTTGTTACCGATATTACCGAACTGTAGACCACTTGAACAGGGATCACCAGTCTTTCACTATGTATTATCATAAGTTTTTCACACAATGGTGCTAAAATCGTAAGATGCACTTTACGGAGGATGACGCCTCTCTCTCGTTTCGTACACCTTCACTCACTTACTTGGTCCTTTATAGTGGGTTTGCGCGGGCAGCGACCGAACGACCGAAGTCCCTAGTCCCTACATTTTCAAGGTCTTTTTGAAACTTCGTGTCGTCGAGTAATTGATAATGGTAGTATAAGTATAGTATACATGCATTATTCTTTTTATTCGGTTTGTATTCTTTCTTCCTTTCATTTGACTGGGAGGTAGGAATGAAATAAGTATTTCGTTTCTAATAATAGCACAAAAAATAGATTATCAATAATTAGTAATTTTTATTAGGCGCATTGCACGTACGTTCAGTAGTCAGCACACTGCAGAATACACGACCTGTTTCTCCAAACGATATTTTGTGCAATGAAAGTGTTTAGGTAGAGGTAATAATTACACAGTCAATCGTTAATCGTGTGTATTTTTCATCTGTCCTTTTCTGTCACCAGGCCGTAGTTAGAGAGCATTCATTTTCGCTTTTCTGTATGGAATATGGAATAAGGCTCGTCTGGATAAAGTTCGACTGCTTGTGTTGTTGTGTTGTGCATGCGAATGTATAAGAGTCAGTTAGGAAGGAGTAGATAGGACTAGGACTGAGACCACTTATGGAGTGACGCATCGCATGTAAGTATGGGATTTTGGGATAGGCTGCAATTTGAAGGTGCAGCCAACTTGCAAGATCCGGTCCGGACTTTGACTTTTCGTCGTTCTTGCTTCTTATTAAGCTTAAAGCTGCTTTTTTTGCAGTTGAGTGAAGTCTGGGGTTCTACCTTCTAGGCATTCTTCTTTCCTTCACTTTAGGTGGGTTGTTGTCAGTCCACAAACTATACGCACGTCGTCGTTGATTTTACATTTTCCCTTCAAAACAGACAATAAATCGTGGAGCTTTAGTGTGGTTTGGATTTAAATGGCTACGGCTACGCTGGTTCTTTTGTAGATTTAATAAACTGTATTTTGGAACGGGATATATCATATATGGATTCTGTAGACTGACAAATAATAGTCTCGATAACTAAATTTGATTAGTTAACTTTTAATTTTTTGGCAGTTCGTTTGTAATTCAAAATGTTCACCTTATCCTTAAATCGAACAGCAAGTATATTTAGTTATAATCTTATAATATTGTAGTTCTAAGTTGTATTTGTATTGTATAATTGTGTATAGGAAAGGTGATATTTAACAAGCTGACTCATTGTCCATTGTGTAAGTATAGTGCGTTTACCTGAATAATGCGTTTGCGTATTGCTTATTTTCCTCTTTACGGTCTTCAAGACAAGATGACGATAGAATACAAATGCAATATATAACGTTTTAAAGGTCTCTTGTTATGTTCGTTGAAACTGGAAACGATTCCAATTGTCTGACTCAAAAAACGTAGTAGTCTAGTTGGAGAAATTAGACTTTTGACAAAAGATGTGCAAAAAGCTTAGAATTACTGAGCAATGCATGTGCCCTGTAATCTTCGTCAGTTGAAGGCTTTAAGAATTCTTCGAAAGGGGTTTTTTCCTCGTCTCATGATTCATGAGATGACTGACTTCAGTTTTGGTGAGTACCAACTTACCAACTCAACGCATTGTTCGTACTAACCAATATTCTTGCTAGTGTTTACTTTAAACAATTAGGTTTGGGTCTTTTGGGCTTCTCTGAGAAATGGGTTTGGGAGTGGAGTGAAGCATAAAAGTTTGTCCTGTAGTCGTCACGAGTTTTTGTGCCGAGATTCAAATCTAAATGTCAATTGAGCGTCAGGTGGGACATCTTTGCTGGAGAATGAATCTTTCAGGGCGAGCATCCAAACGATTTAAACGTTTTCAAATGAAAGAAACGGTCGGGAATCTTGGAGATTCAGTGCCTTGTAATTGCCCTCTTAAGCATTCAAAAAAAATCCTTTTTATGCCAGTGCTGCTGTTTAGCTGTTTACATCAACTAGTTTTTTGTAAGAATAGCATCATCGTTGACTGAAAATGCATTCAGAAGAGACGCAGCTCATCGCCTGTATTTAAAACAAAGAAAGTGAATGCGTGGCTGACCAAGGTGAAAAAAGTTGAAAAATGTCTAGTGGAGCAGATGCAAAGGAACGCAATGAGAATTTTTTCAATTACCTCTTTTCTTTACTTCATGAGACACTAATAGTGAGAGACGCATAGCTTGTAATTAGTCGCAGATGCCCTTTTTCTTCTCTATGCTGACATAAAGGATATCTTCTCGAACGAGCATTGCTTATATATGTGGGCAGTTCACAATAGACTGTGGTTGTGAATAAAACATCAATGGAAGGAAGTGGGAAGACGTTGAAACGGGCCTTAAGGGATATATCTTTTTTCCATTTGGTGTTTCCAGTTTGTAATGGGAAACAAATCGTCTTGTCCTTCACATCCAAGCCATCGCTTTACGCTTGTGTTGTGATTGTGGTGATGCTACAAACTATATAAGTCGTACCGTCGAAAAGAAGATTTGTTTATTTACAAGAAATAAGAAATGATTGAAAATGCATCATCTACGAATTCAGTTTAGTTAGAACGAGGCATGAAAATAGAGCAAGAAACTTATTAGGTCAGAGGAAGAGTGGAACAGAAGAAACGGATTAATGAGGGAGGATGGGTCCCAAAGCCCATTTAGCGTCACAGTGAGCAAGCAAAGCTATGTTTAAAGGAATTTTGAACAAAGTAGAATGCAAATGTAATGTTTGAATCAGGCAATCTTCACATTTGTGTGCGTTCAACGGACCGAGCGATTCTTGTATCCGTCTAATTTAATCCTCGGACGGCGGTGAACTGTGTAATCTATGCAGCAGGGGTCATTAAAGTTATTCTCCGTTGAACTATGCTTACATAGATTAAAAAGTATTGCACCAGCAAAGCAAATTCTTTGTCTGGAAAGGACATTTAAAGTCAAAAGGATAAAGTTTACACAAGCAAACGAGACGTAAAAAGGGCGAGGCGAAACAAAGTATAATTACAACAATGAATAGAGATTTGAAACGATGATTGCTATGAGGCGTTGAACAACGTCTTATTTGTGTTATGTTTCTTCATAATTTTCATTTCCGTAAGAACATGAAGAGGTTATGTACCTAACTTGCTGTTTCTGTTAAATTCGCAAGTACATTTTGCGTTTATTGAGCATCGGAGGAGTTGGTTTCATTATTAAAAACTTTACACAACCAGGGGGATCTTCATGCGATGCTTCCGGCAGTAGAATACGTGAACCGATAGACCGATATGAACTGCCGATGAGAAATTCAGTAGCTCATATTTGTAGTAGTTGAGTACAGGTGTGATGGATGGAAAATGGCAGAGTGATATAGTAGCTAGTAAGCTAGTAATTAATGATGTAAAGGTAAAGACGTTGCATGTTGACAGACAAGCGGTCATCCCAAAACACATTTTCAAGGATGCAACCGTCTTCTCGTGAGTTGTTAGAGCATCGAGGCTGCAATGTTAGTTAATTGGCAAGTTTGGATTGATTGCATGTCTGTTTGCCGAATGACGTGGACAGTTTCGTGACCGGGAGTGATAGCTTTGAATTCAAGTCCAGAATTCCAAGCAGACTATGCAGACGGAGGCGGTTGAATACTTAACTTACTTTCATTGAGAAATCTATACTACGTTACGTTGTCGAAACTTGGAAGCCAGACTTGTAGCGGTGAATCAATACTTATGAATGATTTGCAAACCGCACACTATTGACTAAAGGACTTGTGTAAGTGTACTACTTGTTCCCGTTCACAGTCTTATAATGTCGGATGCTTTCTGAGTCAGCGTGGGCGAGTTGCTTTTATAAAGCATTTTCCTCAACTAGTCTTTCTATAAAAAAAACTAACGGCAATCGTTCTGTCAATAACACAGCCAGTTCGCAGGTATGGTAGCTTTTGCTGCTCGAATATGATGCTCAATACGGCATAACTTTTACTGGATAGACGATTCGCAATTCCTAGATTTCCAAGGTTGTGAGAATGTGAATAATAATCTCTAATGTAACGGAAACGTATCCAGACATTTTGGTGTCGTTCGTTCGTTCTTTCCCTGTCAATTTTGAGCTGCCGTCTTGCCTATTTTCTGCAAAGACAGTCTTATTCTTATGTTGCAAAACACAAATAATAGTACGTATTATTTACTATCTCTTATATATATTAAGGCATATCAAGGGATATCAAGGATGCTTTTGATTTATAATATATATGTGGTTTTTATGTCAGTGGAGTTGATTTCTAATGACGTCGCTGCCTTTCTGTCGTTCTACTTCATCACAAGTGAATGAAAGGTGGATTGTGCTGTTAGAAGTTATCGTCTGTTTTTCTAATTACAGCGTTTATAATTTCACAAAATTCCTGTCAGTGCTGAAAGAAGACAGTGATTTCCTACCTGCACGTTGAGGATGAATAGAATTAAGGAATTGTTTTCTCTGAAATTAGGGTTTAAAGACAATGGAATAGTAAGGAAATGAGAGTAGGACAGTTTAATTGATTTGGGTTGTCTTGTCGTTATTTAGAAACTGAAGGTACACATATTTGTTGGACGAACGAAGTACGAGCAAACATTTATGTTCATCATTGGATGGAAACACACGCATGCTTGATTATTTATGAGAAGCTTTTAACGTGAATTTGAACCCATTTGTTTTGTATCTCACGTCCCCACGTGAAATAGCGGATATTGGATTGGAATATGAGAATGAGAATATGAGAATATGAATGGTCAACAGTAGTGCATAGGACAGTGTTGTTTCCTGTATGGAGCACTTTCCTGTGCATCGCCATGTGATTATGCATTATAAATTGTGAGACTTGTTTTTGCGAACCTCATTGTATTATCCATTCATGTCAGCTTGGTTTATCACTTGGTTCTATTACATTATTTCATTTGTCCTCTGGTGATTTACTGGAACAAGAAAGGAAACAAGTTTTTTGGGTTGGGTGAGTTTGTCGCCCAGTGGTCTCAAACGTGGTTCTTTTACCAACTTGAATAATTGTTCGTTTAGGTCATTTTGAAATATAATTAAAAACTAAATTGAGCAGCTGTTATTTGTTATTCCGGAAATCGACTAGCAATATGCCAATCATGAAGATGTTATGTTATTCTTTAATTTTATATGGTTCACTTTAGAAATTATGAACAACTTAAAAATAATTTCGATTTTGAACATTTTTCTTTTGTAGTTGCCCATACTTCCGTAATGAAGTGGGAGGGGAAGAAGAACGCACGTTTTGTCTTACAAAGAATACTAGACCGGCGAAGCCGACATTAAGAAGAAATTACCATCATATTACCGCATCTGGTTCGAACATTGGGCATTCCGCTCCGGTGGAAGGTGGACCGAATTCTTTGTCCCTTGGTCGTGGAGGAGTCCCGCGTGCTTCTCATGTTGGAGCTAATGACGATTGTCGTCACAGATCTGAACAAGCAAGAAATCTTTCTTTGCTTGACTTTCCTCCCGGGAATTCTCATTGGAGTCCGTCAGGCACATGCTTTTATCAACGAGGACGCATGTCTTCTCTTGAAGCAGTGGATCTGGGTGCTACGTACTACAAACAATTTTTCTATCGACAAGGTAAGAAAGGATTTTTAACTACACTTAATGTTAATGACTTCGTGAACTTACATCACGAGAGGAAAAATGTACTGAACTTGAGGATTTAACCAGGATTGCCGTTTCAGTTGCATTATTGCAGTTTTATACTTCTTGTCATCGTTTTTAAATTCGCGAAGAATTAATGACAATGTTATACTGCTTTAACTGTTATTTTCCGGGTTGGTCACATAACACATGATTTTTTGTACAATTTAGCATGTTGCTTAGTCCACTATTATGAAAAGTAACTAAGTGCAGTTTGGCCGTTTCAGTTTGTCATTTTTGCGGAAAAGTTTTAGTTTTGCACCCTTACGAACGTGATTCATTATATTGCATAATGACAAGTTAATCTCAGTAAGATTAAAGACGATTTGTCAAGAGTAGTCTGTTTGAAACTACTTTGCGGCACATTGAGTTTTTGTTTTTGCCCAATTTTGTCTTAAAGGAAGTGTAGGCTTTTTGAGGACGTCTGGATAGCGCTCTGTTATCATGCATGTTGTGCTATAGCGTTGTTGTAGGACATCTCACAGAGATGAATTGGTGCAAAAACGTTTGTGAATTTTCGCACTGAATGTTGAATTGACGTGGTTTTGTAAGGGAAGAAAGGATAGAAGTGTAGATGTATGTCAGGACTGGGACTCATCGACTGGCGGCGAAAAAAATGTACCGGTGCAGAAACAAGATTCGCAGAGGAGGATCCGGTTCTTTGATTTGCGCTCATGAAGGAATGAAGCAAAGTGCATATTGTATTATTATTATTCATTGAAAATGAGATGCAGAATTCCGGATCATACTCACAAGGCCGTGACTTCTCTTTCTACTTCTTCAAGTTCCCAACTGTAAAAATAAGGCTATTGAAATGCACATTTGAATTTTTATTATTACTATACATTTACATTATTACATGCTTAGGCTTATTACTCTTCTCAAAGAAGATGAATTTGTTCAACCCACCTCACATTTAGCTTTCCCATCTGTCACGAAATCACATTAGACCATCACAATGTATTTTATGCGAGCTTTAGCTACATCAAAGTCAAGCTATTACGACATTGAATACTATGTTTTGATGTCCCTTTTTCGGTCAACAATTATAATGATAAGAGTAACGGTTAAATATTTCTGACCTGAGGTTTCAAATTGAAATTGTGTGTACGTATTTGTGAGGAATTTTGTTGAAATGATAAAACTTGTGTGTTGTGTTATGGTTCAGACCAGACGTCCAGATGTGAATATGCGTATCACAGTGTTTTTGCATATATGTTTCAGCCTGACATTACAAGGCGGGTTTTATTTTTTTTTAATTTGACGTTGATATCGTAGTGACTAGTGACGATGAAGGATGATGCTAAAATGTTAAGTTTACAACTCAGTTCTCAGCTGAAACCATTTTCAGTCCTGTTGTTTTCTTAAACCAGGAGTGGAGTTTGCGAGGTTTTGCATCATTGAGATTTTTTTTATTGCAATTCTTATTCTCACCTGTCTTCACTCGACGATGGGAAATACTAAAAGTATGTGTAAGACGCATGTTACCGTCGGTTGCGGTATGTTACGTTACGAGAAGATGCTGTTGAATTTTGAAACTATTATGTTACGGTGCTAAACTGTTAACCCTAACCCTTACAGTCTTTGTAGTCCTGGCGGAGCATATGCTGAAGACTTTTAAGATCGCAAGATTACAATTCATTATCGACAGTAACGTCGAATGTGCACATGTTTATTTACTGAGAATGAGAATCATGTTCTCATCTTAAAATAAAATTGAAAGGAAATCCGAAAGGAATTCGGATATGGGATAACCAACCATATGAGTTCCTAGAATAGAAAAGCGAATTTAATTTAAGAGTTCAGCAAAAAAAATTGCAAGGACTTGTATGGCAGAAAATGAAGGGATAAAGACGAATGAAGACAGGGAATTTGAATGACGCAGAGGTAAGAATGGAGTCCAGGAAATCTATTTCCAGATGTTCATGAAAGCATAAAGCATAGAAATGCGACCGAGTGAAGATTCTATATTGATAAGGGACGTGTTGAGCGAAATATTTTTTTGCATGGAAACTGCAGTCGTCTTAAACCTTCAGTATAGTCGATCCGGAACTTTTGTATAATGATGGTGAAAGGTAGAATATTTGCAATTTGCATTATTATTATTGAACTTTATGTAGAACACATCGATTTTTACGAAATGTCGTCTTTATATTCCTGTACAAGTATGGAAATAGAAACTGGAATCCTGCAAATTAGAACATGTATAGTTGTCCAGATGAAGGATACGATTGAAAGACTTGGCGAAAACTGGACGAGTTTCAAGAAGTCCGGTAGCGAGTAAATTAGACTTGAGTTACTCTTTTGTAAATGGTTGTGTCAAAACTTGGAAGCAGAAAATTTTGAGTAGTATTCTGGGGAAGTTTTCGTCGTTGTCTTGGTGGTTTTGTGAACATCTTCGACATACGTGAGCCTGTGACAAGAGTGACAAGAAGGGAGTGAGTGATCCATGGCGGAAATCCATTCCCAACCCATTTCCGCTCCCCAAATCTTTTTATAGATCATGTGGAAGGAGAGAAGAGCTTCTCGCTTGGAACACAGTCATTCATGCTCGAGCATTGAATTGGTTTCAGTCGAGGACGTGCCTCGTTTGTCTCAAGTCCATGACTCGTCGATTACCATGGCCTAATGGGACTTGACAATTTTCTCGCACTTTTCATCTTCCTTTTCCTCGTGTTTCTCCAGCACGTCCTTAAAATCTGGCTTCGAGAATAACGTATAATGTATAGTGCATACGTATATACTATTGGTTTAACGTTCATCTTCAAACTCGGAACATTCAAGTTTAGAACTGCGTATATGCGTTTAATCGTCCTCTGGGGATGTACAATTTAGGATATTCATGGTGGACATGCCGCTTCGTTCATGGACCGCATCTTGTAATAAAAACCCAGTTTTTCATATCCGGTCTTCTCATGGCTACTGCTTCACCAATATGGTGTTATGTGGTCCACGGCTGCTAGTGACGAAGACGTTGACGACGAGAATTTTAAATCCAAAGCAGCTTCACGAAAACGGTAGCAGTAAGCGGAATTACTCGATTACTATTCGGCTTTCAAAAAGTTTTGAATGGTCTTTTGCTCAGCTTTAATATCGGGCGGATTATAGGGAAAATGTGAGAAAGAGAGACTCGAAGTCAAAAGGCAAGCTCAACTTTATAGAAGCACATTACAGATTGATGGACGCTCGTTCACTCACTCTCCGTTTCACGACGATATCTGAAAAGAAAAGCCACGTTGAAAGAGTTCATGAGGTCTGCTAGGCCATTATCTTGAGCATTAGACGATGACATTGATGACATTTTGGGTTTCCGGCACACGACGGCCCGTTTGCATGGTCCTTTAATGGCATTGTGTGACTTCCACCCTATAATCAAATGAATCGTTCAATGTCCACCTGTCTCATCTCAGTGTTTCGTTCGAATTGTTCAAGAAAACATTTAGCTTATAATGATTTTGATTCGTTCATTGCTTTCGTGAACTACCCTCGACAGTGAACAAAAGACAATTTAAGATGTGCTTTTCCGCTGAGCTTCAGTGAGTGACAAATGATAGAGCAAGCAAACAAGCGGACAACGGTTTCATGCTACTTGGATGATTGCATGCGTTGAATGTAAAGCTGTCAACGCTGAGTTCAATTAAATTGACACCGTCAAACGGCAGATTTGTTAAACGGCAGTTATTCGTCGTTTATTACTTTGCCTTTTAAATGGTCCATTGTGTTTTATTCAAACCTTTCCTGGTTTCCTGTCCACCCCGTTTGAAATTCTGAAAATCACACTGTCATTTTTATGATGTTTATATCTATCACACGCACGCGGCAGTTATTAACAAACGGCTGACTTATCGTTAGGTCATTGTTTTTCATGCATTAAGTGAGAATTCTATTTCGTATCTCTTACAACTTCCGACTCGCTATGTTAAGGTGCGTATGCGTATCACGTATGATCTCGCACATCAGACTACAACAATGATAATTCATCCACAATTGGATAATCACATATTATAGTCACCGTCAGATGACACACAGCAATTTGCTATTCACAGAAACTGAAGTTCTGCATTTTATTTTTTGTGTCGAATAAATCTATAGCGCGTTAATTTTTTAAATGACTTATAGTGCTGCATGCCACGTTCACACGCACTTTAACTTGGTTGTTAGCTACATTTGCCGCTACATCCATTTCCGGGTGAGTGTCCACTTTAATTACAGCATCATCCGCGTGTACGATGTACGTTCGCATTATACTCGCACCCGTTTGTACTTTTTTCTAGTAGTGGATTTTTCTGTAACGTCTTGTCATGGATGGTTGACTGTGTGCGATTTTTTGGAATGCACTGCATTTTGCCTTTGCATTTGCACGTGTAATGCGGCCTGTGAGACTTTGTATTCATTTTTTAAAAATTAGGAATAATTGGTAACTGGTAACTGCATTTATAGCGTGAAATTGTATACCTTTTATTTTGGTTCTGGTGTAACGTGTAACTTTACCTTCATTGGATTGCGTAGGTTTGTTTTGTATAGCCGTTTACATTACATGTTCGTGATATTAATACAACGTTTACGAGGGTTTGGAAATAATGGGGAGTACACGGACATACATTTATATATACTTAAATATACTACAGATACCACGTTGTAGCATAGTAAGTTGGTAAGAGAATGTTTGAATAGAGCCATTATAGCTCCTTCATGAAAGGATTTTTTAAAATAAGGTGATCCAAAAAGTGTGAGAGTGACGGCAGGTGTAATTTTTCGGAGAGAGGAATATGTTTGTAGAATGAAGAGATCCAAAAATCCAAATATTTGAGGAGGAGGCATGAAAAATTTGTTTCATCTGCTTGGGAATGGGAACCAAAGAGAAATGCGCTTTTCAAATTCCTTAGAGTGGAACAAAAAAAGGATCCGGCGAAGCCCGACGGGGTTTTTCGTTTTCAACGGCGTCACAGGTACAGTATACTTTTTAAAAAACAGGAGGATGTTCCTTGCAGGTAATAACTCTTATGGTTTATTAGCCACATCGTAACCAGAAATGTGCAATATATACGTAATAATAATAAGACTCTTATTATCCGGGCTATATTTGGAATAAAGATGATGCTCCCCGGAGAAAAAGATTACTGATCGTCACAAACACAACGGACGATATTTTTTGCATACTAACGTAAATGTGGATCATTTCTTCATCCCGTAGTTACCTCTTTGTAAAAATTCTATAGAGGAATTATGGTGCATGTTGTTTGTTACAATGAATCCTCTGACATGAGCGCAGACTGCAAAAAACGTATCCTTTTTGGTACGTAGACGTAGTAGTAGTATAAAACACAACCACGCAACACAATGTATGATAGAAGACGTAAAGGAAAGTGCATCGAACTCGAAGGTGAGGACATGGTCATGGAAAGCAAACGAGACTAAACCGCAAAAACGGTCTGAAATATAATAAAAAGTGAAGATGAGTTTTGTGGGACCCACTGGGTCGTAAGGACTATCATCTTTGTTTCACTTCATGACCCCTCAATTCATTCTTTATACAAACTTATGTAGCATTGTTGACCTTTGTTAAATGGGTAACGTTATTATAAGATTTAAGAGAGGAACCGCCATGTTTCATAATGCATTTTATGATGGAGTCAAAGTTTTAGGAGTTAAAGAGAAGTCAGACGGCTGTATATAGTATAATATAGTATAGTTCATAGTTGGCTATTCATCGAGGCTTATCGGTCCGTTTTTATGTGTTGATACAAATCGTTTTCTTAAGCTTACGTTGACTTTGTAATTCTGAAATTGATAAGCTCAAACACGGGGAAAATTTTTTCTGATTCGTTATGATGTGAAACCATCGTTTTTTTACTAATCCTGACTACTTATGTTCAAGTTGTAGGCTACACCTACACCTACATCTATGCTGTATTATACAATCTCATTACTTGATTCAATAAAAATGGTATGATTTGTTCAGATTACTTATTCGTAAGTTAAGGTTAATGTTATTCAGTATCATATTAGAGTAATGTAATGGACTTGCAATCGTTAGTTAAGATAATTTTAGTATCTATTTAGCCATTTAAATAAATGTTCATTCGAATGTTCAACAACTGTATACAATAAGTATTGTTCCGTGGGAGAAAATATGGGAAGTGTTGCACATTCACAATGCAATGTTCTTCATGATCATGATGCACTTAGCGTGTAAATCCTGTAAAGTTCTACCTTATATGAGTACGTGCAGTGGTGAAATGAGTTTGACTTCAAGCAACAAAAGTAATTTGGCAGCTGTGAACAGAAGTACGATAACTGCATTTTTCCATTCTGAGCACAGATTCTAAGTTGACTTTCGGTGTATAAAGATTTATCTGATTTTTTGGGGATGCCAAGCAGACAACAACAAGACCAAAGGGTCTTAGCGATTAGTTTTCCCACCACCAGATTATTCATTATTGACCTTGTCCAATAAATCACGGAGTGATCAAGAAGACCTCGTGTGGAACGCAGAACTCACCCGAAAACAAAGTCTATATAGTAGTATTTTTGTGTTTGTGTGTATATGTGGAGAAGCACGGAGCTTTATTTTATCTCTTTAGGGTTGTAGCTTCAGGGATTTTACAACATGTGCAATGGGAAACTTGGGTCCGGAATCCAAGAAGAATCGTCGTTACGTTTTACTAACTGATGGCTGCTCCGGCTTTACAATACGCATTACATGTCCGTTAGAAACAGCAGTTGTTCCAGTAGTTTCTTTGATGGAAACACCGGGCCGGATTTATTTTTAATTCTTTTGGAAGAAAACTCGGGATGTTTTCGAAGAGATAGGAATGTGGTCGAATTAAACTTACTGACTTTGCTACTTTTCCTGAACACATACGGTCACATACCACAAGCTTTTGGAAAACGTATGGTATTTTAGTATTGGGTTCAGATTATTCTAATCCTCTCTGGACGTGACGGAGCATTAGTTTTGATGAAAAGGACTCGACCCGTTGAACCAGTTTCCAGTCATGAGGTTCCATTTCATCACGTATTTCCAGTTTGCATATAGTTAATTGTTAAATGCTTTAGACATCTTTTTATATTAAGTAGGTTGCAATTGATGATGAGCTGCAATTTTTTGAGTTAATTAGTTAAATGAAGGAAAACTATGATGGAAAAGCGAAAATGACTTTTCTTGTCGTCGTGACGTAATGACGTTAGATGGTGAGTTTCATTTCATTTGAATGAAGCCCGAATTGTAATTACGTGTTGAGGTTTGTAGCATTGATTGCCTCATTTCATGGATCAAAAGCCGTTGATGATGAGACTTCAAGTGCAGCTGAGCTGCTGCTGAGCATCCTGCTGTGTCATCGTCATCTTCCTAAAATATCATTCGCCTATTCAAAATCTCTGCATCTCTTTCAAGCTTCACCTTATTTTAAATATCTTTCTTTAGTGGTACTAAAAGCCCTGTATTGTAATTTTAGCTATGATGCATGAAATTGACTGGAATAGGACCTGTTTTTAAATGTAAATGAAATTCATAGTTTCGGATTTGTTTGTGAAGGTCGTTCATTGATAGATTATGGATGCACATTTACACTGTAACGTATAGACTGAAATTATTTCCACTGTTCGCGTTCGTTTTAGATAGAAAGATGCATCCTTAGAGGAGAAAAAGGGAGAAGTTTTTGGTTTTTGGCTTTAGGTAAAGTAAAGCCTCCTTGGTCAGGGCCAAAAGGACAAATAGTTGCTTCCACTTCATAATCGATTTGGCTAGCCAGTTGAGCCAAGGCAGGTGAGAAGGTTGTCGTAGGCGGTGGCTCATTTGCAAGCAGCACGACGACAATAATAATGCTTTAGCAACATGCCAAATCATGAGGATCCAAGACTGTTAATGAAGCCTTCTTTTTGTACTCTATACAGCTTAAGCGTATTGAGCTGCGAACTTATGAGCATAAGACGGAAGTACGGTTCTTTGTCAAGTGTCGGATGACGAGTGAGTGAATGAGGCAGTCCACCTTGGCAGCTCCATTATTATTGATCATTACCATTATACATACCAATACCAACTGTGGCACAGGACCATTTTTTGGTCAACGCTATTGCTCTGTATTTTTAGTGAACAAACGATATAGTTAGACTCTTTTTTGATGGTTTCGTTCACTAATAGTTATTGGAATGACGACAGTCAATAGGGGAACGTACTAGGTTTTGAATGAAAGTTGAACAAACGATATAGTTGGACTCTTTTTTGATGGTTTCGTTCACTAATAGTTATTGGAATGACGACAGTCAATAGGGGAACGTACTAGGTTTTGAATGAAAGTCTACAATTTTATAAGGAATACAACAAACGCTGAGCTAGTGATGCTTGGATAAAGAAGGAACAGTGCGTCTTTTTCTCACTTATGGTAAATGTCAACATTCCTTTGGCCAGTCTTGTGGCTCCTCGTGCGTTTTTTCTATGTCTCTTCTTTGTTGGCTTCTTACAGATTTTTTTTCCCGTGGAGAACCTTGTTAAGGCTTCATCGAACGTTTGTTGCATCACAGTCTATTGTTTGAAGGGTCTAGGACGAAGGTCTCCGCCCCTTAGGACTTCTGGTTGAGGGCCCCTTGACACCTCCTCGGTGTGGAAATGGAATTTATGCCCTAAGGCACTCTCTTCTCGCGAGCCTTCATTTGGTTTGCCCTTAAGGCTCTCTCTGAACACTTCAATCTTTCTTGCCGTCTCACTCTTCAGTTTGAAATATGCTAGGGATTGATTTCATCGGATATGGGGAAGATACCATCACGTATCGATGTCTGGCGAGACTCTCAAATGAAAGGATGTGACCTTTATGCCTAATGAGGATTTCATTTTTGTAACCCTTTAACCTTCATTTGCCTGCCTAAGGGGTCCACACAGTCCACACTGTTGGAAATGTCCACAAAAGTTTAACCATTTGAAACTGAAGAATGCAGAACCTATTCATTCATCAAATAAGCATCCACTTTAGTAGCGTGGGGCACTGTTTTCATTTGAGCTTGTCTTGCTATTTGCTCTCAGGATACGAACAACATACTACGTCAATGCAGAGTATCATAAAAACATGATACTATTTTGAGTGCTTAAGGTGAACGAACAGTCTTTAAAAATGTGTGATCATTGCTCGAATGCACACAGCAGCAGAAAATTGCATATACACACATCTGTTATTGAAAGGCGATTTAAAATTAACAGAAATGGACTGTGGACTTTCGGTGTTTGGTATAGCTTTCAAATGTTCTGAGAAAAAGGCTTTTGACAGTAAAGAGGAGAATGGAATTGTGTGAATGAAGTTCCAAGAGCGGACAATAAAGGAAACGGAGAGTTTCTTTTTTCTTCTCTAGCGAGTCAGTCGGTGGAAGTCAATAAATGTAAAGAAAGAGAGAGAGAAGGAAAAAGGAGTCTCACTTGTCTATGTCTTGTAAATGTTGAATGTGAATACACTGAGTTGAGGTGAGGAGATACTTGCTATCCTTAGCTTATGACGCTCTATGTCCGTCGCGATAAAGAATGTAAATTGTATCATAGCATGGCCGTCTGCGCCTGGACAACAAAAAAGACGGACAAAGAATAAATAGTAGAAGAAAACGCCGTAAAGAATTGCTTGAAGACCCTTCGTCTCCCTTTTATTATCGTCGGTCTTTCACACTGCATCTTCTCTATTTTTCTTTCAACACAGGATGAGAGAAACCTATGAAATCTTAATGTGTGTGTGTGTGGTGCCAGTTTGCTCCATACGCGTTACATTTGTTCGTAAAAATGGAATTCCAAATGAGACGTTCCGTTTATGACGAAGTCTTATGAACTTTCTTGTTAGTTATTTTTTAGAATGTAATTTTATTTTGTTTCTACCCATACCCAGGATTCATTCAACGGAATGGAAATTATATTGAATATATTATGTATGTACGACTGTATTGTACATTTTGTACCATTTGTACGACATTGTACAAATTGTACTGCTTTCGTTTGAGTTTGATGCAACGCAACGGTAACGGTTGTTTAGGTTTACTATATGATTTTTTCACCACGAATAACAATGAATAATCATAAATATTAATACATTTTAAGGCTACGACGTCGAAGTTTCCTATTAACTGTTGATTATAGGAAAACGATGTGGTTTTGTTGTGTTGACATCCTCTTTGACTTTGATAAAGTTCTCCAGGTTACAAGTTCCCTTCAAACTCTTTAAACCGCTGGACGAACCCTACGTGTACTGTCAGAACTTACGTAAATAATGTAACCAAGTCATTCATGCATTGTTTACAAGCTTCTATTCTATATTTATTTTCGTTTGTAGTCGAGTGTAATGCTCAAGCGATCATGAAATCCACGTTAAGCGAACCTGCACACTGATGCAGAAAACCACGCCAGGACCAGGACATGTCGTTGTGTCGCCTATTTGCTCATGGATGGTTTTTGGATAACGTTGGGTCAGCACATGCTCTTATCTTAATGAGGAAAAGGCTGAACCATGGTTGTTAATTAGCTAGAGAACATAATGCTTGCACTTTGTTTGATTTTAGTCGGTTGTCGGTTCAAAAGCATGGTTCAAACGTAGATGTACGATAGAGAAGTGGAACGATTTTCAAAACTTACAAATTCTAAAAAAAATGTAACGGAAGATGTTGGTCTCAACGGAATGGTGGTGTGTCGACAGTCGACTAAACCATCTGGAAAAGTACAGATGGACCCAGACGTGATTTTAGGATCTATAGGGAGGGATAAGATAAGAAAGAAAGATGCGTTTTTGCGGCTCATTTGTTGTGATGCAGGTGTGTCTGTAGGGCACAAAATCGTTTACAGAAATGAAGCTTGAATTGGGTTTGGTCAGGCAGGATGATGCTCAGCCCGTGATTTCATCTCGATTACTTTTGTGTTTTGTGACCTGTGTGAATAGCGTTCGACCCACGCTGCTCTCAAAATAAAATCCTTCTCCTCTGAAAAACATAAGCTTGCGGGACTTCGAGATCAAATTGATGAGCTAATGCTGTGTCCTGTGTCTTGCTCCAATTGAATTGAATTGAATGTAATTCCAGGGATGTTTTATCGATTTCGATTCAGGGTTTGTTTGTTTAGTGCAAGTGCTGATTTCATGATATATAGTTGTAATAAGCGTATGTATTTATTTTGTTTGCATGAGGTTCGTTTAGATGACATGTTTGGCTATTTAAAAAATAGCCCATCTGAAAATGTGAAAATCGGACGGTTTTAAAGCTAAGAATGTTCTCCAGCTCGCGGAAAGTTTTTGTACGAGGTTTTTCCTAGGGTACTTTACAAATTGAATAAAGAGGGTTCACGTTTTTGATCGAGAGAGATCGAATGGGATTACTGGCGTGGTCCCACAAAATTGCATTGCGTATGGGCACGAGACATAATATAAAAGGTCGACGGTGAATGTGTTTTCGTATTGAGTGCTGAGAGTGCAAAAGAAAGCACATTTCAAGAAGGCAGCTGACCAAAATTGGGTTGAAGTGATGATGGTTCTTTTGTTCCGAAGCTGCTCTCGTCCACGTTCTCTCAAACTCATCAAATGAAATCGAAAGGGAGGCAGAAGGCCCTCTTACTATGCTCATAAATAGTTTAGAGCTGAGCATCTGCAAAGCTCAGGGTGATTCAGGAAATGTATCATTTCTCAGGGGATACACTGATACATACACTGGGGTTGAGATGAGATTGAGATGAATTTTTGAGGCACCCTGTGCGTGTTTCAACATTTATCATCCAGCTCATTTTGACCGCCTGGAGCCTTTAGACCTTTAATTGAGCGTAATGGAAATAGTGACTGGACGTGGACAGATGGTTGAAATCAACTGAATAAAGTAATGGGCAACTGAAACTGAAAAACAAAAAGATACAGACGTTTTACCCGTTGTCGTCGTTTCTGTAATCCTCAGTTTGTACACTGTACAACGTTCTCTCCAGTCTCAAAGCAGGGAGTCGGAGAACTTGAAGAAAAGGGTGAATGTTTTGTGGCTGTCAACGTCACCTTATGGTGTTGTGGCATATGGTACGGAAAATGAGCGTTTGGGCATGATTGATTGATTATTTGTGTTTTTTTGTTTGTGTAGAACATGAGAATTGGCTTGGAATTGACGATATCTTGGGTCCCGTGGTCATCAGCTTGAAACGTGAACGAGTGGATTCCTCCGCTAACAACAACACTGAAAGTAGCACTGGGACTAAAGACGGACAGTCGCTTCGTTTCATGTACCGACTGATCGTCCGATCTACTGAGGTGAGACTGAGACCTTTCGGTTCATAAATTTTTTGGCACACTAACAAGGTGAACTTTACACGTTACTTTTTGTAAGCTCCGTCCGGATGAAGAAATCAGATAGGATTTGACAGATATATTTCTGCGAGATGACGATGATTATGATGATGAAACTGACTTGTCTGACTGAGATGTTAAGCTACGATTACAATAATAGTAGAGAGTACGGAAAGCGTGAATATTGAAGATACCGTGGTATTGATTAAGGGATGGATGCAAATCAGTCATTCTGTCATATAAAGATGAGCTATGATGACGTAAAGTTTTTGGGGGCGAGTTGTTTTGTCCATTGGAAGAAATTAGGCGGAGTGGATTTTGTTATATACGCCGCCGCGAGTCACTGATTGAGTTAAAAGCTTGAAATGTGGTTGTCATAAACTGTTATTGGGTTTGAAAGGTTGGGAAACTTTTAAAGGGTTTGATGGTCATGTTGATGATGAGTGATTGTGATTAGTAACTATTGAGATTTGAATCGATTTTCATTATGGTATTTTTTGATTGACAGCTTAACACTCTACGTGGGTCGATTTTGGAGGAGAGCGTTCCTGGAATCAAGTCGAATAGCTCGAAGAGCTCTCATGCCAAAGAAGTCATTGAGTTTCTCATGCCTGAAATACAACTGTCGTGGTGAGTTCTTCTTTTGGAATAATATAAAAATTATTGAAATGCGTTAATTAGAGCTTGTCAGTGCAGTGTCCAGAATGGAACTTGTATGAGTTGTAGTAATTTCTTTTCAGTGCCTCTGCACTGTAATGCATTAATACATTAATATCTTGCATTGCGCAAATCATCATGAAATGATTGAGAAATTTGGGATCTGCAGAAGCACTTCATCATTTCGTTATGTGTAGCAGCTTGAAATTGATTGGCAAATTCGTAATTATTCTCAATCACTCAAGCAAAAGGCAGTTATTATGTCACTTTTTATTAGTGCTGAGCCATTTTTGGATTTTTCTTGGTTGTTTATTATCTATGTTGCATTCAGTATTCAGGTTGTTGTTCAATTCTTTTTCTTCGCTGCCATGTCTAATTTTTATACTTGTGATGAAGGAGTCATTATTATTAATTTAATGTATGGAATCTTACGACGTTGATGAAAAGAAGAAGATAACAATAAAGAAAAAGGGCGAGAATGAGCTGACCATCTTCGTTAAGAAGAAGGCTGTTGCAAGGACGCTTTCATTAAATGGCCCCAATAAGGTGGTCTAATCCCATTTCCTATCACTTTAAAAAAAATGTCATGAAACAGGTGTCAGAAAATGCAAATTCACTCAACGCGATTTTGCGCAGGCGTTTATTAAAAGGCCTCTGAATGCATTAAGTAGATACAAATCTTAACATTACTTTAAAAGTCATGATTAGTGCATCTCTTAACAATTTTTGTACAGAAGGTTAAATTATTTGTTGTTTGCCTGTTGCTAAATTACAGTTTGAAACTCTCCGTGGGGACATCTCAATTGGAAGATATGATTTTGAAATTGGATCAGCAAGTTTTGACAAATCGTCATAAAGTTGGAATAATGTACTGTCGAGCTGGTCAAGGATCAGAAGAAGAAATGTACAATAATGAAGAAGGTGGTCCTGCGTTTTCAGAATTCCTGGATCTGCTTGGTCAGCGAGTTCGTCTCAAGGGATTTGACAAATATACGGGTGGACTGGACAATAAAGGTGACTCACTTCATTAGTTTACTTTGGTTTCTTATTCTACTTCGTGACTTTCTGAAATTTCATCTGTAGGTAGAAACGTAAAGAGACACTTGAATACTTCAAGCAATACGATGCTTCCATGCTTCGATGGAACGATTTTAGACTGCACGTTTTAGAATTATTTAAAACGAAACGTGTCGTTTTTCTTTTTGAAACCCTCAGGCTGTGTAGGACCCTTAAAGATCTTACCCATTGTTTAAAGCTTAGCATGACAAGGACTTAAAGATGACAGGAGACAAAGGTTTTTATGTCTCCTTGTATTCCTTCAATTTATTGTTGTCATCCTCGAGTCGCATTTATGAACGTTTTTACGTATGCAATCGAATTTATTACAAGCGTAAGCATTTGAGTTGAAACTTGTTACTTGAATAAAAAAAAACTTCTATAGACATTTTTATGTATCAGGTTTTGTTGGAATCTAAATTTGTTTTGGTGGGGTTAATTAAGCGTTCCTTGAAATTAATGATATCGATTGTACTCGAAGTAGTAATTTGGGAAACAACAACTTCTGAAATATAAAGAGACGAATGAGTCAGACGACATTTGGACGGCTACAAGAATGTCCATTTAAAGGCGACACGAAACAAAGGAAAGGTCGTAAACCAGCGTGTAAGAACGTGTCTGAAGGGTCTTACA